>JAOVYW010073264.1:10189-20354 GCA_025775045.1 Hiodon tergisus
CATATCTCAGGCCTAAGAGTGCTAACTGGGCTAGCCATATCTCAGGCCTAAGAGTGCTAACTGGGCTAGCCATATCTCAGGCCTAAGAGTGCTAACTGGGCTAGCCATATCTGCTGTTCTGAGGCTCCGCCGCGCAGCAGATTAATGTCGTCCTCGTCCTCCAAATCCCTTAAATGTCCTCAACAGGTGACAATTCATCATGCAGGGCTTTCGGCCTAAATTCTTTTTTTTTAGGCCACCCTTCTGTATATGAGGGAAAAAAACTAAACCCCGGCAGAGGCTGTGATTTGAGAGACTCTGTAATGGAGTTGCCCTGTGACTGAATGAGACAATCATTTCAATTTCCGCCTGGAGTTACAGATGGCCTTGTCACTGCTTACCGAGACTATTAGCTCTCCTTTCGCTCAGGAGCACAAGCAAGGTCGGGCTCTGGGTGCTCCATCATGATAACGCTGCCTGGAATCAGAACTCGGAGCTGATTTTTATTTCCCTTCTGCGGGAGGGGTGGGGGGGAGGGTGATCAGGAGACCAGAATCAGGAGAGCTAGCCCAATGGGGCGCTGCCTTCTCGGGGAGCCACGCGGCAGGCGCCCATCACTCAAGAAAGTTCCGGTCACGCTCGTTAGCCGGAGGTTTCGGTGACGCTCCTCACCCAAGCCCGAGGTTTGATCCAAATCTTATCCCATCAAAAATCACCTCTCTCCCTGACCGATGGGAGGTCGTGATTAGACACCTCGTTGGTGACACAGGCGGGTTTACGCAGTTCCGTCACCATCACCGCTGACCACATGGGTTTGGGCAAAGAGGACGCCGTGTGAGATGGGCCAGAACTGGAGTAACGCCCAAAGTCTCACCTCTAAGTGTTGCCTAGTTACAAAGCCAAGTGCAATGCACCAGGTAAGCCTCCTCAGAAACAGTTTCAGGTCAGGGATCAGGTGATCAGGTGATCAGGTGATCAGGTGGCTTCGAAGCAGGAGCAGAGACTGGATCCCCACCCATCTGTCCCAGGACCCCATCAGTGTCCTCCCCAAGCCTGAGGTCGCAGGCTGGAGGAGCCTGGTAGCGTGGCACAACAGGCAATGAAGCCGGAGTTACTCGGGCCTTGGGAGGTAGGTGGGCCCACTGAGCCCACTGCAGACTTTTCTTATTTCCAAATGGACCATTAAACAAGCTCGGGAGAGAAGTGTCAGCAGGTATTTACGCCTTTTTTCAAAAAGGGCTGATTGGGGCATTCAGAGAGTCGCTGCTGAAATGAGGAACATTGAAAAGTATTTATTATAGTTTGGTAAACTGAATCAGGGGGTTGTGATTTCACAGAGAAAGCCCTCATGTGCTGTAGTGTGTCCACTACCTGCATCAGCCCCACCTTATTGGCTGGACCCAGCCCGGCACTAAGTAATCAGGGCCAAAACACAGAACACCGAGAAATAAAAAAAGGTTTGCATAATTTAACAATGCTAAGGACAGAAAATCTATACTCATTTTGGGTTTAGCACAACCAAGCACGGGGGTATTGATTTGCTGAGGGTCCGGGTAGGGGAGAATTTATGAACTGGGTTCGGGATTGTTTGGGAACCAAACAAAAGCACTCGTGATGGCGGCGGGACCTTGAACCCCAAGAGCCGTAAAAATGACGCAGGAAATGGAGCCTTTGACAGCCGTGTTACATTTCTGCTTCCACTTCACACCTCCCAACGTGATTAAAACAGGAGAGAGAGAGAGAGAGAGAGAGCGAGAGGGAGAGGGGGGAGAGAGAGAGAGAGAGAGAGAGGGAGAGGGGGGAGAGAGAGAGAGAGAGAGAGATGTTCATTGTTTATAACACGTTTATTGTTAGTAACGATATTGTTGTTTTTTTTGTTTTAGTTTTTCTCCATGTGTATATTGTATTTTGTATAATTGCTTTGGCAACACTGGCTAATGCATGTCATGCCAATAAAGCATCATTGAATTGAACTGAATTGAACTGAGAGAGAGAGCAGGGGAGAGGAAATAATTAAAGTAAGGGAGAAACAGGAGGACAGACAGCAGACGGGATGCAGATGAGGAAGAGATAGATAGAAATGGATGAAGAAGAGACTGAATACACAGAGGGGGGGGGGGATCTGGACAGAGAGAGGGAGACAGGAAGGTTGGGAGAGTGCGGAGATGCAGACGGACCCTCTGGCTTTGGAGAGATTAAACTGGATCGGCGCCAGACGAGAGAGGGGACCAAAGCAGGAAAGCGGCGCTGGTGTGAGTTACGGCCTGCATCTTGCCTGTTCGCAGGGCGTAAATCTCCTTACCGCCTCCAGCGAGGACACAGCGGTGCATGCCAATAAAAAGGTTTCT
This sequence comes from Hiodon tergisus, assembly GCA_025775045.1. Classification (NCBI taxonomy): domain Eukaryota; kingdom Metazoa; phylum Chordata; class Actinopteri; order Hiodontiformes; family Hiodontidae; genus Hiodon; species Hiodon tergisus. The sequence goes on from JAOVYW010073264.1 coordinate 12,517, forward strand.
TGGTCAAATTTGGATGAGAGTACAGACAGGAAACTTGAAGAAATTCTAAAAGCGCCAAGAACCCAGCATTGGCATCGTAGCAGTGATTTCGGTCACATTACAGGAACATTACTGATTTTTAACGAGGATCTGTCAGATATTCATGTATTCAAATCACCCAGACTTGTCATGTCAAATGCTCAGCATTTGTAATGTAAGGTATCTTATTGCATTAGGTGATGTAAAAATCATATTCTGACAGATTTGCAGAGTAGGCTAAGACAAGGGCTCAGCAGTTCTCCACATTTTGCTTCTCTGACAGCTGAACCGGGCAGATCAGAGAACAAAAACTCTTAGTTTTTTAGGTCTCAGCACAGCAAATATTAACCGAGTAAGAGTCCAATGACTGAAATAATCAACTCCACAATTAAACAGCAACTCAAAAACACTTAGTTATCCAGTCTGCTAGGTCAATCAGCGCTGAGGCAGGCTAGTTAATACTTAATGAGCTTCCCAGCACTCAAAGTGAAATTGGCAACTGTGCAGAACTTTATTATTGAGAGCAAACGAATTGAAGCGTATATCAAACAAACACCAACAGCTGTGTTTGCTCCCTTAATGAACTCAATTAACTAGGAGAGATGCCTGTCCATACCACACCCCAATGTAGAAAACAGGGTTTTGAGACTGCGGCGAAGTGCAGAATGCATGGGGAAGCACGCTTCACAACAAGCATACCCTGGTCTCTCTCGTCAGGATGCAAGGTTGCCTGGAGCGACAGTCTCCCTGGAGACCGCATGGGGTGTCCTCATCAGGGGGACACGGGCAGGGCTTGGCTTGGCATTGGCATTGGACATTGAGCCCCCTCGGGGTGTAGAGATCCTCTCACCGTTTCCCCCACATCTTCTGGGACGCCGAGCTCCCTAGCAAGCTGTCGCCTCTGATGTGGCCCTCCTCCAGGAAACTAGCCATTCCTGTCTCACTCTGTTCCCCGAGGAGGCCCGCGACTCCCACTTCTGTCTGGTGCCTGTCCAGGCAAAGCGACGGCCCCCTTATCCAGCCAGAGTGCAGCCAAGGCATCCCCGTGTGACCCCCAGCACGATCTGTGCTGCATGGATGGATTTATTAGTCTAGCTAATGATGAACACTGTGCTTTATTTATCCCAGAATAAATGCCCTTTGCGTCCAACGGGGGGACGAGATGATGAGAATAAATGACCTTTATGACCTACAGGGGGGGGCGAATGAGCGGAATAAACGAGCTTAGGAGAAGGAGGCAGGCCTGTGCAGCCGCGGCGCACGCTGGGTATGCTCCCTTGGGTTGGGACATTTGTGTAAAGAGCAGAGGTGATGTTCCCTGGCATGGCGGCAGGCAGGGCAGCCCTCCACCCCCCCCGGCAAGCTCCGCTGAGCAGCTGCCCTCCCCGGGCTCGGTCCCAGCTTCATCTGCCATGGGATCTCCAAGTCCCGCCATGCCTGCACACGCTGTGTCAAATAGAGAGGCCGCTCCTCCCTCATCGTAACGTAATGACAATCACGACAATCAAACCATGCACCTTCCGTCCTCAAGCAATCTGCTGGGTTCAAACCATTTATTCTTATTTTATCTGCTTAATGTATGTACTATCATCCTGCTCAGAATGCCAAGTTAACTTTTCGTTTTCGATCCGCCCCTTCGTGCGACACTTTTCACCTGACAGCTTCTCCGAGTTACGGTTAAACTTATATACCGTATCCCTAACAGGTGACAGTCAGAGAGAGGTTGAAAGGTTGAGACAGAGGGTGGCACACAGAGCGAAGCCGTAATTTGAGAGGTACAGAGTTGGGTTGCAGGAGAGATTTTAAAAGTCTATATAACCCAATAGTCAGTGGAATGATATTATTGGAACCATAAAATATTGAATAACCTATCACAAGAAAAAAACACTAAAAACCCACAAACATTTTACAGCTCTGTTACAACCCCTCCGTTTTATGTATGGGACGTAACAAGCTGATAAAAACTAGTGTGACATGAATTCGAGGTTTCCAGTTCAACAATAACACTCAATTGAGCGTTACAACCATGTTTAATTGCAAAAGCCTTCAGCCTTCCATATAAAATATGTCATCATTCATTTTGAGTAAATGTACGTTTTATTATGAACTCAGACAGGTTTATGCCTTTGGAATTTTTTTAAACCAATTTCCTGCCTGAATGAAATTGAACAGGGAAGAAACCCTTGCCGCTGGTTTAGAAAATGACCCCCCTAAGCCTCTCTCGAGTTCAAGACCCGTGACATACGAACGCAAATAGCTGGCGTACACAACTCTCCGGTCCATCCTTGAATCCAGTACCCTAACCTCCTAACCTCACTGACGATACACAGAATAGCTAAAAGAGCTCTCCTTTATGCGGATCGTGCCGTTATTTCAACCAGCAACTTTTCACCCCATCCCAATTCAGACACGTGCATTTAGATCTGAACTGTGCGAAGTGAAGGCCTATACAGTCGTCTGTCAACCAAGGACGGGCTAGGAGCTCGGTCCACAGCCCTGCTGTCCCAGTGCCTGCATACGGAAATCAGCGCGCACGTGTGTTGGCCAATGAGGACGAGGTCGTCCCGGGCAGGATAACGGACAGGGCTGCTAAATCCGGCAACGGCGGTAGACCGGCGAGAGCAACCATTAGCCGCGATTTTTACAAAAGTATTCAAACTAATGAAGTAGAAAGTAAAGAAACCCTCCAAGCTCTGATTAATGGCCAAGTCTGGCCGGTAAAATGCGAGTCAGTGAAGTGTACTTAAGGACCGAGCTGAAGAAGGGGAACTGATTAGAGGCAAGCCCATTCAGGAGCCACAAAATAAGAACCTGCTCCGTCCTCCTCCACCTTCGCTAATGAAAGAACTGTATTAAAACGGATTACAATTGTGTTCTACTAATGTTCGACAGTCTTAACGCCCCGGAGAGGAGATTAAAATCATACTCCAGCGCTCTACCCTTTACGTAAAAACCGCTGGGCTGTGGTAGGTCGAGTGGCCGTGCTTGGAAAAGCATTGTGAGTTCTCATTAAAGCCCGATGATTTAATCTGGGAGCACCGAAATAAAACCTATTAGGTAAATCTGACTATTTCAAGGAAGCCGAACCACGTATCGCAACACAGAGAGTGCTCAGATAGGCACGCGTGTATATAAATGGGCCGACGGCCAGTCAAAAGCTAGATGGCATTTAAACGGGTGATACACCAGCAGATATTCTATTATAAACCTCTCTATCTGCATGTCTGATGCTATACCCCTGAGGGATCCTGTATTCCGCTGAGATCTAAAAAGTTTTCAGACAATTCTAATTTAGCAGGAGAGAGAGCCGTGTGCCAGCGTCTGGGTTTGTGTGGAGGTATTGATCTCCACGCACAAATTCTAACAGCTTGTTGTAAAATAGCTGCTAAGTGATAGTGCTACTGCCAAAGCCAAGAATAGAAACCCTGTTATTATTTTCCTTTAATGGTGAGAGTGGTTATTTTCCCCTTACTTCCCTGCAGCCGCCAGAGTCTCACAATGGCACTAACCACATTTGTTGTTGTTTTTTTCCTGTTTTTAATGAAAAAGAGTATCCTATAGCAACTCAAATAAACCAACGACCGAGACACAAAAACAAATAAAAATCTGTCGTTTTCAGACTACTCCTGCAGGCATCTTCAACGTGCAAAGGTCTGCTAGAGGCTGACACAGAGGGGGGTTTGATGCAATTTACCGCCCGTCTTCTCAATTAAATTACGACTTTCATCAGCTTAGCGCGATAACTTCTGTCCTTTCCATCGGAAACATCCCGATCGGACTGAAAGGCGCTCCTGTCCACCCATCCAGACTGGGGGGGGGGACACAGTCTCATCACCATAACTATTCACATTCCGAATGAGTGCTCCACGGGAAGCACAAGAGTAATAATGTTCTATATATGCATCATTTTCCATTATAATTCTCATAATTCTGTTTTTTCTCTCTCTCCCTCTTACACTCTCCTCTTTATTCTCCTTCTGTAAAGCCATCATCTGAAACCAGCCATGCAGGAAATGAAAACAATTTGAATATTACCCAGAGGAGAGGACAAGCGCAACTCTCCCCCCCACCCCCGTAGTCGCTCATCTGCAGACGACGGGCCCTTTTTAAAACTCCGCGGAGAGAAACGGGCCCACGCGGCACGGCCGGACCTACAGAGGTCATTCTGCACGGACGGCTACGTCGTGCAGTAATCAGCCCAACACAGGCAATCAAACCCGGCTACATTCGCTCCTCGCCATATAATTTCATAACCCTGCCCGTCTTCCCAGTTAAACTAGCGGATAAAAAAGGAAAACTCAGGTGTAATATAATTCATTTTTATCCCAGCTGTCACTGGCATAGCGTTAGCATGTACGTAATCGATTTGTCGGTGGGTTCGATTGAAATGCCGCGTTCCGAACCCCCGAGCAGGAAAAAACGAACGCAACAGAACTGAAAACGCCTGGCCATGCATCCAGCAAAACTAAAGCCCTAATTCTATTTCTATTAAACGTAGTTCCACAGTGTCCAGGCCTTGTGCCCTCAGAGTGTCATCATTTTCAACTTTTCCATGAGGTAATGGATCCCCCATCCATTACATCATCGAACATTAAGGACATGTAACCTGGTGGTTGCTGGTTCAGATCCCCGGTGGGACACAGCTTCAGTGCCCTTCAGTACTGGCACATTATGAATCCCACTGTATAAATAGGTAAAAGGGAAATACTGTGAGATAGCAAGTTGCTCTAGATAACGCTGCCTGCCAATCAACTTGATAATGTAATAATGTAATGGGAGGGCTGCAACGGAGAGGAACACAGGAAGTCTGACACCGATATTCGTACGTCGCTAACACCAAAAGCTAATCATTTGTCCCATAGACTGCAGGCACCAGCGGGTGATCTCCAATGAGGGCCGCCTCGGCACCGCCCACTGCACAGGCAGAAACCCGTCACAGCTCTCAAGTCCCAGAACCTTGGTCTGCAAGTCCCTCAGCACAACGCGGATGCAGGCAGGCTGCTGAAAGGCTCCTGATAAAAGTGAGGTGTGACTCCTCCCTCCTGCGTATAGCCTCACACACACACCTTTTTATTTAACCCTTACCTCTCCTCCCTTTTCCACAGGAAATGTGTGGTTCTGGACCGAGGCGGATTTGCAATTATGAAACCATCCTCGTTAGCGAGTGGACACAGAGTGACGGGTACACAGGTGAACCTCCTGACAAGGTGGTAATGAATATTCTCCTGTGTTTGGTTTCCTCCACTCTGCCTGTCAGTGTCATCCTGACATCCTGGAACAGAGTCAAACCGCTCAGCCGAGCAGTAATAACCTTGACTTTCAGGCTAAGGAAATACACCTTACCTGTGATCGCTACGAGTGTGTGTGTGTGTGTCTGCGCTACAACTGGGAGGACGCTGCAATAACCTCCCCCCCCACGCAATTATATGCCTCTCTTGTGGTGACTTCATAAATACTGGTACACAGGACCTTTCTACACAGAAATCGCATCCAATTGAAAGAGGAAAGCGTAAATTTTCCCATAAATCTTCCCGCTAACGGGAGCTCGGGGAGTCTGTCGCCATTGCTGAATAAAACATTCCATTTAGAAGGAATATACATAAACTATAAATCATGACATCATCACAAAGAGAGGGCAGGGGTAAGTGCACCTCCATTCTTTTGCCCATAAAACTCAATATGCTCCTTTTCTTGTTCTCCTCCAGGACCTCCATCTGTCATTGAATAATCGCGCCCCAGTGAAAATGTATGTAATTGCTGTTGACCTTAACCTCCCCATTTCAGTTCCTATATTTTACTCTGAACTGTGAACAAGAGGTCGGTCAGACATTGGGTGCAGTTAATCAGGAACGTAAGCATGCAATTTAGTTTTTATCTCTCGCTATGTTTTACTTCTATGTTTCTAAAAGCCATTAAAGCAATTAGACTTCATTTATGGTTCTCTAAACGTTCTCGTTTGGGGGAACGTATACAACGCATCATTACAGAAATCTTCAGCCCAGGATACATTTTTGTAACATGGAAAGGTATGTTTAAAGTAAGTGTTTAGGGCACCCGTGCACTTTTGACAAGTTCCTCACATCCGGACTGCAAACCACTTGGCAAATGATACAGAAATTGTGGCTTTTTGTTGGGAGTGGGCAGCGACAGGTGCCTTGGCTATGCAGGAAGGACGGGATGCTGGGATTGGCTCGGAGAAGCCACAAAGCACTTACTTAGTTTCTCTTATTATAAAGTTTACTAATAATCCAATTAATACGGTCAACAACTACACTGGAATTTGTATTTGATTTGATTTTTTTAAGCGACGAAAAAACCATAAAACTATCAGGATTTATTTTTTGCACGTTGGCAACACCAAAGCTTTTAAGAATGTGGTGATCCTTATTTTAAAGCAGCCTTTTAACAAGTTTGGGTGAAATGTAACACAGCGCCTGGGGTGAGGTTTTAAGGGGGGAAACTGTCCGAAGGTTTTGGGTTGAGCTCAGCACAAGGCGTTGGAGTCTTTCTCTTCTGTTTACTGTAACTGCACGGCATGGCAGGTATATTTTTGGAGCAGGAGAAAATGGCAGCTGAGTTCATGAGGAAAAAGAGAGTCTCTGCATGGCCCTGACATCACGTCTGAAATATAACCTTTCCCCTACTAAAAATTAATATGTTTTACCGCGCTTTACTTGGGGATTCAGCAGTTTCCAATTAACTCGAGCGATGTTTTAGCAGGTACCTCTATTTTGGGATATCGGAAATCTCCTGCTAGATTATTCTTCTGCAGAACAGAACTATTGGATTTTTATGGAACGCTGGACGTGGACTTTTGCGTATGGTTTACAATACACAATAAAGCATTTTTACAGCTCCAGCAACACTAAAGCCCTAATTCTATTTCTATTAAACGTAGTTCCACAGTGTTAACACATATAGCACTCCAAACTGCAGCTTAACAACAGCCATAAGATGGTTTTTAAGAAGTACCAGCCACTGTTTTATCCATGTCTCAATGAGGGGTGTAAAAAAAGTTTTAAAAGATTAGATAGAACGTTATCATTTACAGGACATCAATATAATTTTTTGCATGGAATCATAGCTCATCATATTCCAAGATACTGATCTTGGGTCAGGTCAAAATGTATGTTAAAACAGCATAATCCCAGTTCATCTGATGCACGTGTATATGCGCACTCCTAAAACATATCAGGCTCTATGTCATTTGCCAGTCATGTGGAGTTCTCCGTTTGTCTCAGTAAGGTGCTCCTTTTAGTTAGAGTGGGATCACTGTATTTACAATTAAGCTAGATTCATTTTTTGAGTCGCCAATGAGTTGTCAATCAAAGTTTCAAAGCAACCTGCATTTTGTCTAAACCCAGCAGGAGTCAAGTACAATAGGTACCATTATATTCACTCCTGTCAATCACATTACGCTAATGGTAGACGCTTAAAAAACCTTTCTCTCCTTAATTATCCAATCAGTGGCCTGCCTTTGACTTGCCACGTGATGAAGCCTCTTCAGACGTGACTTGTGCAGAGCTCTGCAGGGTTTGTGTGTGCGTGTGTGTCAGCTGGGGTCAGCTGACGTTTGAACACTCAGAGGAGTATAGGCCCCCGGGGACACAGGCTGAATTAAGCAACGCGTTCTTCTCCATTTCAGACCATTAGTATTGTTCTCCCAGTCCTCCTCCTTCGGCGTCTTGCACTGTTTGTTTGTTTGTTTGTTTGTTTGTTTGTTTGTTTGTTTGTTTGTTTGTTTGTCTTTGCACTCGTTTCATCTCAGTGGCTCTGGGCTTATCTGGCTCCAAGACAAGACTCTCGGAGCCGAGGAATAT
>JAOVYW010073265.1:0-20353 GCA_025775045.1 Hiodon tergisus
AACACACACACACACACACACTCACACACTCTACACACACACATACACACACACACACACACACTACACACACACACACACACTCTACACACACACTCTACACACACACACACACACACACTCTACACACACACACACACACACACTCTACACACACACACACACACACACACACACACACTCTACACACACACACACACACACTGAATCTTTGGAAGCTGGGTGGGGAGCTTCCCTGGGCTGTGATCCAGACAACGGTCATGTCTGCAGCTGATGACCTCACCTTCACCGATGCCATGCTACTGAAATCTGGTCCCACCCAGATTTGAATTTTTAAGATCTGAGTTAAGAATGACTTAAGAATGAGAACACGTGGCGTGGTCAGAGTCTGCAGAAAGAAGACTTATTTCCCCAGGTCCCTGTAATGTCTGACTGGTGGGAAAGGAGATGTTACATCATTTAGAAGTCACATCTCTGAAAACATTCTCTGTGAAAAAAAACAGAGAGTTTTCAAGAAATCTTAGAAAGTCTTTTTCTTTTCATCTCAGCCCCTACGTGTGATCCAAGCTCTGTATCCCCCATAACAACGACGCACACTCTCTCCACTGATGAAATTATCTGCATCCCCCTTAACAACAACGCACTCTTGTTCCACTGCTGAAATTAACCTGCATCCCCCATAACAACGACGCACACTCTCTCCACTGATGAAATTATCTGCATCCCCCTTAACAACGACGCACACTTGTTCCACTGCTGAAATTAACCTGCATCCCTAATAACAACGATGCACTCTCACTCCACTGATGAAATGGACTGCATCCCTAATAACTATGACACACTCTCTCTCCACCGATGAAGTTAACCTGCATCCCTGATAACAATGACACACTCCCTCTCCACTGATGAAATTGCTCTGCATTCCCTTATAACGACGATGCACTCTCGCTCCAATGCTTACAAATCATACCCATTCGCACCAAGCTCGCTAACACCCCTGCTAAAGGCAGGCGGGTGAATGCCGACTAAATTAACACAGCCTTTCGAGTCAATGCTTTCTTTTTCCTGATCGAGAGCGTGGAAGAATTTGCATTGATGTAGCACCATTCACATGACAATGAGGGGGCCTTCTGACAATTGCCCGGGCCTTGCTCTGCACCATACACACTCTTGTGGAACAGCGTCTCTTATCTGGGTGACTGTAGTGGCTGAGCTGAGGATTATGACCCCAGCCAAAAGAGGCTGATTGAAGTTATTTGCTGGATGTTGCCATAACAGAGAGTAACAATTAACAGCCACGGTTGGAGTCTTTTTTGCCATGAAGCGTGACAATGGACAGGGGGTTAAAGGTCAATTACCATTTTTGATTAAAAAAATAGAGAATCTTGTTGGCCCTCCAATTAAAAATATTCCTTTACAAAATAACAAAAAGGGGAATGTCGCGTTAACGACTTATAATCTACACCATGAAAGGCCTTAGACTCTGCTGTGTGGTTTAACTTATAATTTGAAGGACATTTTATGGACTAATCTGCCTGGACACACCTCAGCTCCCTCTACACCATCACAAAAAAGAAAAGATGGATTAAAAGATGGAGACACCTGCCCGACTGAGGCTAGAACGACATCGAGACAATCCCACGGTGCACCACGGGTCTTCTGCCCCGCGGACTGGCCCGCGGCCCATGTCAGAGGGGCTGCAGAGACGGTCCCGGGCCCAAAACCTACCAGCCACCCCGCCTCGGGGCTCTACTCATCTGCTCAGTCTTGTCCTCCTTTATCTTCCTTTCTTTCTTCCCTTTCATGTCCGAGGCCGCCAATGATGACGCACCTTTTCCCACGGGAGAAGAAAGGGATGCAAATGGGAACACTTAAAGGACTGGAGCACTCCCAAAACAGTGCAATCTAGTGACAAATGGATTCCCATGCATGTTGGCCACCGGTCTTTCTGTGCTCTGTTTGGCAAGCAGTGACTTAAAAGCCCGTCCGGACAATTGTGTATTGAGGCAACTGCAGACACCAATAAAAGTACAGTGTTTACGTCTACTCGGGCCAGCTTCGAACAGCAGAGTAATTTGTCTCATTAGCTTTGTGTGAATCAGGTCGGTGCTCATGGAAACCGGGTAGCCACGGAGGCCTGCATAGTGTCAGAACTACGGAGGCAACAGGACGGCTGTGAATGTGCCTCAGCGTTGACACCCTTGCCCCCGTTGTAGACATTTATTTAATTAAACTACAGAGAAAACGGCATGCTGGGAAGGCGTCCACCCCCACTGCAGCCTGGGAAAAATTCCAGGTCGCCGTTACTGATGTGAACCTCAAATTAATAACGTTTCATCTTCCCTTTTTCTCTCCCTCCTGGGATTCCCGTGGAGAGTAATATCGGGGATGACCAGGCCGAGGCCAGTCGGAATGGTGGGAGCAGGTGGCGGCAGGACGAGAGGATGTCTTCAGACAACGTGTAATGCCCTTTACTGAGAAGATTTCATCCTTCCACTTTGGACAGCGATGAAAAGGTATCTCTGTGGGCTTCAGATTATTGCTGTCTCCCCCAGTACCAGTATACTCCAGGTCACCTGATGCGTAGGAGGGTTGTGCTGCTACCACCCAGACAATCCCTCCAAAAATCTTCAAGAGGACATCTTGTGTTCAGTCAAGAAGGTGAACTTGAACGTAGGTATTACGTAGCTTAGACTAAGTTGAAGATGTACGTTGGCCGTAAGATTTAACCCGGTTTAAATCATTAAACGTCTGCAAAATGTGAATTTCTCTCCGGGGCTTGTGGTTTGGTAAAAAGTTTAAAAGACAGTGTGTTCTTTACAACATCGTCCTACATGCTTTTCTTTAGGAACCAATGGTAAAATTTCACTCGAATATATTTTAAGGGTTGTGCTTAAGGGATTTAGGCATTTGTGTGTGCCTATATATATATATATGGGAATGAGCGTGTGGGTGGGTGTGGAGGGGAGGGGGGCTTGGAGACACAGCTAGTTTGAGAGGAGTGTTTAATTGGTTCCCCATGAGACCCGCTCCACCCGAATCCCTTCCTAAGTTCATTATCCGCTGGACAGTTTCAATTTGTAATTTACGAGTCATTTAATAAGCCACTCCTAACTGCTGTCCATAGTGAATATACACTTTTTCTTTTTTACAGATGCTGGGATGATCTGAGTTCGTCCAAAAATACATTTGATGATCGGGTTAGAGAATAGGCTGACCTTGTCAGGACCATGAGAAACCTTCAAAATGAGAAGGATTAAAGCTTACTTGTTCTAAAAAATGTGGTTTGTGAAACTGACCAATACAGTGATTTCTGTGGTTGTGAAGAGAGAGAAACAAACATACAATTTTCTTTGAATGTCCAAAACGGCAGGTTCATTTTATGTTGGATTTGGCATTAATGACATAGGGCCCACAGCAAACGGCATTTTCCCATGAAAACACTTAAGGAAATCTTCCAAACTTAGGTAAAAGTGTGCACCGTGGGCGCTAAGATACGTCCGTGCCACTGTCTCCTTGGCGACAGCATTGATGTCTGCACCAGCTGTGCCCGGCCAGGATCCTGTGTAATGCCGACCTCAAGCGACAGGATACTCCAGGACAGGAGCCCCCTACCTGCACATTGCACTCTGGCAGGGTCTGCGGTGCGGTCACAGCTGCCCACGTTTCCACGGGAACCCTGGGGCAGACAGGCAGGCGTCGACACTTCTGTTCCAGCTTGGGCCTGCAGACTGCAGCCGCAGACCGCCCCCGGCAGCGGGGGAACCGGCCCTGGGCAGGGCCCTACAGCTTGTCTTTTTCGGCTGCACTAGCTTGACCTCTCCTCTCAGACTCCAGACCAAAGCTGGCTTCCCCTCAGGGGGCCCCGGTTAGTATTGGTTTTGAGAACAAATGAAAAAAAAAATCTGGAAACGTTATTTTCCCTCCGTTTCTCTGGGCGCTGTTTGTTTTCCGCTGTGAAAGGCCTGATGGGCTATTAGTTGTTTTGTGTTACCTCTCCTGGTCCAGCAGGAGGCAAGGGAACAGGACGGCCAAGCGGACATTAAAGTCTAAGCTAAAAATGGAAAAGCTGCAGGACTTCGCAAGACCGAAAGGCTTCAAAATGACAAAGAGGAGGGGTTGGGAAAATAACAAATTGCTCATCCTACACCCTCCTTTCAAAAGATGTGAAAGGCCTGTCATACACTTTTAACCACCCAATACTGAGCTCTGAGCCTTGGTAAGCTATTCATTCAGCGTTTCTTTGAGACACAGAAATGCAAAAGACTGACACAGAATCATTAAACTAATGGGTTCTATTCATGGCTTTCTCCCCTACATCAAGGAGAAATCTAAAAGTCTGCTTTAAAATAACTACTTTTCTCTTCTGTGAGTTTAAGGCACAGGCAATTGGGTGATATTTGTCATTAAATGCCAAATTGGTCTGGTTTGGTCTTCCTCCAATGCAGCAAAGTTCGTCATCGCTACCTGTTTTTTTAAATGGATTATTGATGGCAATAATAATTAATAATAACAATGACTAATATAAATAAGAACTAAAACTAAACTAAAATGTTATCTAGTAACATAATATCAGTAAATGTGCAACACAAAATCGTTTCCATTCGTCAGCCGCCCTTATTGAGCTGATCTCAGACAGAAATAAGACCCGCCCTTATTTACACAGAATTCCTCAATCGCATGAACCCTGGAAAGAGTCGAAGCTGTGTGAGAGACAGCACTCAAACTGCAAGGTGACGCCAAATTGGATTTTGCCTCTCAGTACGTTCATTCACCTCATGCAAGGGTCGCCGCTCGGTCCTGCTCCTCAACGCACCGACCGGGAACTGTGGGGAAACCTTTTCACCTTCCACAAAATCCGAAAGCGTTACACGCCTACGGCATGCTTTAACGACGGTGTTATGAGATCAGTTGGCTCATCTCCTCGATAGCATAATTAGCATGGGACGGTGACGCTGATGTAAGGCCTCTGAGCGCTTTTTCACAGTTCCGATCTCGCACTCCAGTAAGCCTCAGAAATGTGTGCAGACGTTGAAATCCACCTTCCAGTCCCTCCGTCGGTATGGTGGCAGCGACAGCTAACTATAAATAGCCACGGCCAAATCTGCGTCATTATGGTCTCTGCTGATTTAAGAAACTATTTGTTTTTGAAACTATGTCAGTCTATATGCAGAGCGGTAGGGAAGAAATCATGTAGCGTCCCGCTATCTGTACATTGACTTCTGCTTTCATTGCTTATTAATACACGTTTGATTTCAACTTACTCGGGGACCTGCAATAGAAAAAAATCCCTTTGAAGTGCCATGTCAGGCTGGCACACAGTTTTATTTATTTCACACTTTGGTATTGCAGCAGGCTCGTTAGCCCTCCCCACCCACACTGCTGACACCTCGCTCTTGGGACTTGCCCCTTCTCTGCCTCTGACGGTACCGGAGTCCAGAGGCCTCTTTTCAATGCATTGACCGCAGTGGGGTAGCAGCCAGGTACGGCGGATCATTCCAGATCCCAGCTCTGCTTAAGTAGTGTTACCCTTCAACAACCCTAACCCTGACCCTTCAATAAGGCTTTTAACCTGGAAATATATATGCAGCAGTTAATATGGAAGCCATGGAAAAACTGTCAGCAAGGTCGCTATGGATTAAGAGCTTTGAGAAATTCATATAAAAAATTATAATAAAATAACAACAATAACAATAATAACAACAATAATTTCAACAACAACAACAACAACAACAGCAGCAGCATTAATGACGACGATGACGCCAAAAGCACAGAATTCACTAATAGCGACTCCTGGTTGCAGCCTTGCGCTAAATTTCAGCACTCCACAGCCTGGCTCCGCTCGCAAGGCCTGAAATCACTGTAATGAGCACTGTTCAAAATGCACCAAACCACACATCCGTGGTAGTCAGCCGGAGACACTGCACAGATCCTCCTCGGGTTTCTGTGTCCAAAACAGGCGTGTGTAATCGGCGGGGCCCGGTCCCAGCGAGGACCCATCCTGAGGGGGTTTGCGGAGGGCCGCGTGAGGGCAGGGGCTGCGCACTTCCAACCGTGCTTTCTGGGAGAGCTGTACCGAGACTGTAAACAGGGATGATGGGTTGGAGAGAGAAAAAAAATGAACCTGCAAGTGCCCAACACACAGTTATCCCACAGTCAGTCTGTGAAGTCAGCAGCACGAAGGTGAACTGAGAAACAACCGAAATGTAAGACTTTAAAATGCTTGCTGGTGCTGGCACAAACATGAACCCAATAGACTTAGCCCATTGTATATACATACATACTGAACAGGCAATTGAAAACAAAATTATGCTATGTAAGGGAAGATCCAGAACTTTCTAAAACTGGTGGCTGCTTTAGTTTAGGAATGGTTGCGGTTGCCAGAGACAGGATGTTTACCGTGGATTTCCTCCTCTTCGTTATATTTTTTGAAATCCACAGAAAATTCTGTCTACTACAAGTGTGTCGACAGACCACTAGAGACAAACAGAGGGCAAAACCCTGTCAGGCGAGAAGGAGAATCTGGAAAACAGGAGAGCGGCGGGTGAGGGGCAGAAACAGCCCCACCTAATGAGAGAGCGCTGTACTCGGCAGGGACCCCCTGGACACAAGCCAAGGCCGGCCAGGGTGGTCTTGGCTCTGATGGAGAGGAGAGGTCACGGGAAGCGGCTGCCTGGGGGAGGCTCCGTCGCCTGCTGAAGCTCAGGGACGTGCTCCCCGGGGTCACCGTCTCCTGACTCAGCTGGTGGGTGGAGGAAACCGCAGCGGTAATGGCCAAATTGTGGAGGAGAGTTTCTTTTTCTTTTTCCTTTTTTTTCTGACCCAAAATTATGAGGTGGGAACTCATCGCTGTTCCAGTTCCACCTCCTTGGACTGACGTTGTATGGTTTGGCCGGCATAATTTAACTGTATTCTCGAGAAATAATTAGACAAAAAATTTAAGACAAAATACCCGACCCTACAGGACAGTGCCACAAACTCTAATTCTAGTAATCTAAAGATTCTGCAGTCGAGTATCAGACAATCAAGAGTATAAGACAACAATCTGAGAGGAAAAATTACCCATGTCTTGAAGTTTTATTGTAGTTGGAATCTAAAATTAAACCAAACTAGAGGATCAAAGCGCAATATGAACTTGCAATGCCTTTTTTGAACAGATAGGGGGCAGTGCTGGAACCACAGATATTGAAATCCCTAGGCTCTTCTGCTTGTTTCCCACATTCAGGAAGTCAAGATAAATGTTTTCAACATGCATACGGAAAACCTTTTCCTAGCAGTTTAAATATCACTCACCACACCCTGTTTAAAAATTAGTCAGATTTGTTACTTGCGTATTCTGTTACTCTGATGTGGTTGGTTGATTTCGAAAGAGCAAACTCAAGAGAGCGTTTAGACTATTTTCTCTTCGAAGCACAGGGAGCATGCGCCTTTCCATTAAGGGGGCTCATCGATGGATGAAGTTGTCTTTGGCTTCCAGACACTCTGCTCTGGCCAGAAGGGGTGAGCAGCTTCCCCGTCCAGGAACAACCTTCGCGGCCGCCAGCAGCTACAGCTTAAACGCGTGTCTCTGCCAGGGCCATGCACACTCCAGTTAACCCATAACATTCTCACGGAGTTTTAGTAATGTCATGAGAATGTTATGGCCTAGTTCAGTCTTTTAAAACTGAAAAAAGATTTCACATTAAGCTCTTATCCACAAATGAATTGTGGCCCTGGAATTGAGTCCAATGCAGATGCAGACCTTGAATTTGATGGATGACGAGAGAAGAAATTGGCTAGCAAGCTATGGAATCTATTTAATAGAATTTTTGTTTGACATTTGTGGACAATGTTCCACAGGTGTACATCGTCAACATATATTGAGTTAACACCATTGGCACTCCCACAGAGACCAGTCGGCGAAGAAAGAATGTTTTTCTGCCTATTATGTTCTTTATATACATCGCGGCTAAGCTAATTTGGGGAAGAATGCCATAACTGGGAGAGAAAAAAAAATCCACACACTTGACTTGACTCGCCTGTCTCGCCTGCATGCTTTCATGTCACTTTCGTGTTACCCATGCAGGCCGAGGACACTGCCCTCAGGTAGTGGTGGCATTAGACCCAGGAGAGGGTGACTAAGAGACAGAGAGGGAGGAGAGTTCCCACAACGCTCACAGGCTTCTCTCGCACGGGCTGGTTCGGCCAGGTTTAAACTTAACCCAATCTCACACCGCAAACTTCCCCGAAGCGTGCAAACCGACCCCGCGCGCGTTTACCATCAAACTCACCCACAGACCTTAGACATCTGTCCAATCTGTTTTGGAACGTGCACATTGCATCAGCGCGCGCATCCATGCCAGGGAGTCTCACTGATGAGCACTGTCAGATTGCGGACAGTGCAGAAACCCTGGGCTGGAATGGCGTGTTTATGTTGGGGCGTGAGGCCCACAAAAGCGTCAGGCAACCGGCAGGCGGCCTACATACCAGAGTGAGCTCTGGACCAGCGCCGTGTCCCCTGGCTGCCCTCTCACCTCACCGACTACGCCCACGGGCCCGCTCTCACACTCTGTACCAACCGAGCCAGTGCACCACTTCCTGGTTTGGTTTTCAACATTCTGTCTGCCCGTTTGACAGGCTTGAGTCAGCCAAGCACACCCGCGCATAGTTCTCATGATCGGCTGAGCCAACATGGGCACACACAGCCAGCGCTATCATGCACACCTGCAACTCCCGAAGACATAACAGCGCAAAAAGCTATACGGACAATACCTGTTAACGTGCCACTGGCTGAGGGTTCTGCCTGGAGCCCCAGTGTAAATCGATAAACGGTTGCAATAAAGCAGAGCATTTCTACCGATGTTTGGTCGAACGCTGTTTGTGTAGCATAACCGAAAGGGTAGGATTCTACGCGGTACAATGCACCAACCCTTGCGTCTGACTGTGTTATATTATTTTATGACAAAATACCTTGTACCCGAAAGCTTGCACAAAAGGGAATTGTGCGCAGTCCCACATTCTGTGTGCTGTTTGAAACTCTGCCTCTCTATTCACCGCCACCCACGGCATCCACACCGGGTGGTGGTACGCTATCCGCGCCGTTGGAACCGGCGGTTGCCAAAGGTGACCTGCGGGAAGACCTCCGGCTCTGTAACCTTCTATCTGCGTTCTCAGAGCAGAGAACAGTGCTGTTGGACTGCGGCGTTGAAGCCTAACCGGGTGCCTAGAGCTGAGCGCCAGATCAAGGAAGCAGGGCATGGAACTGATAACTGCAGGGTAAAGGATCCAGGAAGGTTTCCCAGGGCCTCTGACCACCCACTCCCAGGTCAGTGCCCATCATATCCTCTTCTCAAACTCACTCATTCACCTTCTGAACAATGAGTAACTATGTCAGCCTGGGCTTTAATGGTCCTTTTGATTAAAAAAAAAAGCAATAAAAAAAGTTGTAAGTATGTGCGTTGGCGTATGCGTGCCCACCTACACACCAGTGTAGGTAGTAGCCTGTTTGTCTGTGTGTGCTTGAAGGCGTCTGTGTGTGTGTCTGTGTGAGAGGTATTCAGCGGACTTAATGTACATGTGTGAATCTGTGAGGCAGAGCGCATACCGCATGTGTGTCTGTGAAGTACTGAGTGTTCTATGTCAGCGCGCGTGTGTGTTATGTGGTGAGCATGCTGTGTGTGTGGCTGTGAGGCACTGACCGTTCTGGGTCCGTGTGCGTGTTTGTGTGTCTGTGATGTGACTGGTTACGCAAAGACTGTAAGTGCTGTCAGGCAGTGCGTGCACATCTGTGCGTGTGCGAGCGTGGGTGTGTGCCGCAGGAGCGTGTGCGGGCGTGTGTGCGTCTGTGTGTGTGCGGCCACTGATGTGAGCTTTTGCTATCAGGCCCACACATCTCTGGCACTGGGACGTGTTGACTCTCTGCCCGAGGGGGAAGGCGTCTGCAGAGGCGGAGGGAAGCAGCGGTTTCCCACGGCCCTGCTTCTGCATTCCTGGGCTGCCAGCCCTCTGTAAATGTTTGCACAGCCTTAAACAAATAACACACCTTGAAAGGCACAGGCACGGGCCCTGTTTCCCACTCACACTCCTCCTCCTCCTCCTCCTCCTCCTCACCTCATACCCCCATCCATCCAGCCTCTTCAATTCTCTCGCCACACACACCCACACTCACACGTGGACACATACAAGCACACACACATAGTCTCAATACCTTACAGACACTCTCTCTCTCACACACACACACACACACACACACACACACACACAGACTCATACACACACACACGCATGCATACGCACAGACTCACACAAAGACGCATGTATGCACACACACAGACACACACACGCATGCATACGCACAGACTCACACAAAGACGCATGTATGCACGCACACACACACACACACACACACACACACACACACACACACACACACACACACACACACACACATAGACCTATAATGGTCTAACTTATTCTAGTGGAATAACAGCATATCAACAACTCCATTGTACATTAAAGGTGTTTTTCTTATATTGTACAAAAAAAAAAGTTTTTATTAAAAAGTTCTGGCCAACAAAAGAATCGGCTTCAATACTGTTAAATGTTATGTTGGGTCAAAGTCATTGCACTTAGACACTTATGTCTTAGCCACTTATGATGACTAAAATATGAATATGACTGAAATGTGAAAGTACAAAGGAATGCCTCTTTGAAAATGTACATTTTCACAGGTCATGTATGAAGCAAAGTTTTTAACAGTTTGTCGTTTCTGACTCTTCTCATTCCTTAATCCAGCCTTAATCTCTTACCCCAACTCCAAAACTAACTCGAATCCAGGTCACTTCTCCACTCCAGGGAGACCCAATAAGAGAGTGCATGGTCTGTAAATCATTGTTAAACGAATGGCCAAATCCCATTTATCATTATTTGTAGGGCTACTCTAGAAAGGCATTGTTGTCAAGGTCACATATCCTGCAAATTAAGCCTTAAAATAGACCATAATCAAAGATTTGTTTACGAGAAATTGATCTTCAAATGATTAATTCAACTAAATTTTAAAAGCCATTTCCTTTTCACGATCAGATAAAATACGATATGATACTTATTTCATAATTACTCTGTCATCTATGGACTAATGTTATAAAAATGTTGTGATGATTATTAAACAGATAAGTGCGATATTAAGTAAATTAATGAACTTAATTAATGATAAATAAGTAAATTAATGATCGGTTTAAAAAACTAAAATAAACTATTTCTAAGTATCCATCCTTTTGTATACATCAAATAAATTGATAGGTAAATTCGATTTTCTTTAATTAAAAAAAGGCTAATTAATTAATTAAAGTGGAAAAACTTCATACTAGTACAAGGATGTTGCTAAATTTCTAAATTAGGCTTTCCGTTCGGTAAAAGGAAACCACTTCTGTCTGTAAAACGGTCCCCATCGCGTTCCCCTTTTTAACAACATGACTGCCACACAATTTGCATTTAAAGGTGCACATCTTACTTCTATCAACGAACGTAAGGGTATTTATTTGCAACAATTTAAGTTATTTGATTTGAACTGGCAGTTTGCTCCCACCGTTGAGCGCTTGAACAATCGGATTTATTTACGTTAGAAACCGGGAATTTTGTCGTATGCTGTTTGTATTAGCTACTACATATATTAAACCGACAATTCACTTGACTGGTCCTTAATAACTAAAGTTTGAGGACAAACAAATCTTCTGTTTGGTCTGGGTCTACTCTTTGCTGTCTAGCGGTGGGGAATACACAGATGTGACTCCGTAGTACGGTAAGAAATCAGAAAAAAAATTTTTTAAATAAAATAAAACATTTTTCCTCATAGGTTAGTTATCTAGCTAGACTAGGGCCAAATTATTCCCCTAAACCAATAGGTTGCTACAATTCCCTAGAAAGGAAAATACAAGAGCATTATATCTAATGGGTCGAGGAAATGCACCCAGGGACGTGCTGTTAAGAGGTGAATGAATTAAGAGTGATCATTTGTTCATCATCAACTGTTTTAAGAAAGGCTTATGCGCGAAATATTTCTACATGTTTTCCGATTTTTCCAGTTATTCACGGTGATAGAGAACGTATTTGCCTCCACTTATTCGAAAACACTGATCATAAATAATGCATGTATGTACACACACTGACAAAGAAAAAGAGCAAAAGAGTGCCTCGCGCTTTTCCTCAGGTCTGGAAACGAATGAATTGGTTGTATGTGGTTGTTGGTGCGTTAATTGTAAAACATACATAATTAATTGGTATAAAACTTCGTACGCACTAAATCCAGCAGAACCCTAAAGCTAATAATAATGTATATGAAGACATTAATGGAGGCGCTTTTCAGAACAGTAATGTGCGCGCTCTTCCAGCTCTACCGACACGGAACATTTCCATGGTGCGTGTAAAGCACGTGTGTCCCAGCACGTGCCACTGTTGCAATGGTGCTGCTTCAGTGACTGAGACACAGGCGATAGCAATTATTAATACAAGCTAAAGAAACAACGAACAGAACATGTCAAAAGGGGGGGAACAGAAATGTGCAAAAGAGTCTTAGGGATATGTAAAAAAAAAAAGCTGATGTTTTAGAAAATAATGAAATGAAAAGTTTATTAAATTAATTAAAGGGTAGTAAGCAGTAAAAACCTAAAATAAAACAAGTAATAAAATCAATATTTCATGTGACCACCCTTTGCCTCTGAAACTCCATCAATTCTCTTAGGTGCAATGTTGTGCGATTTTATAAGAAAATCATGGATAACTTTCCAAGGTTTTTCTAAAGACTTTGGCTGTCTTGCTTGCTTCTGTTTGTCCAGGTAATCCAAGACAGCCACGATGATGCTGAGATCAGAGGCTATACCATTTATTGCAGTAGAAAATTGCTGTTTTCTACTGACACACAAATGCAGAAGACAAAAAATAAACATCAAATACTACATTTATTTAACAATAACTTGCTTAGACTATTCCAAGAGTTTTGCATGGTATATGAAAATCCTTATGGTGCCCAACACTTCGTTAGAGTTTCATTCTCACAAACATACCAAGTATATCTTGTCTTGTTTGTTTCCTTCCTTTTGAAATAGCTGATAACTAATTTGTACTAATGATATTTCTGTGTGTCACTCCCGAGGACGGATTGAAAGTCTTTGACTGCTGGAACCATCAGCATGGGTCTGCAGCTGCAGGTGGGGTGAGTCAGGGGCTGGACTTGTATGTCCCATTGACACATGAGCTGAGAGTGACCCAGTGCTCCAGAGCGTGTGGGTGGCACACACAGTTGTACGTGCCTTGGTACATTTTCCCAGGCTCTGCCTGCACCAAAAGTGAGAGAGAAAAAAGACAGAAACCAAATCTTGAGCAAAATTTGTATGTACTATAGTCATCTTTGTCAATCAAAATGGAATAAAAGTTTATGCTGGTTTAGCCGCCACGATTATGTCAGAATATGTCATCTTTTAACGGAATAATGTATTTGAGTACCCTCATGTCTGTCACACTTTTAGTGCCATGTTTAGTACTAGTAAAACGTAGACAGACAAAAAAAAAGAAAAGCACGAACTCAAGGGTCTTTTTGGGGCAGTAGAGGACACACACGTATTGTTTACTATGTGTCTTCTGCCGAACTTCCTGTCCATTTCAAAATGTTTTCAGCCCTGAGAAATCCCCTGGTACAAACACTCTCTGATGGCCTGTGATAACATCGGTACAATGTTTACCGTTTACAATGAATTTTCGATCCAGCCGTCGTCTGTGATGGGAAACCGTAAGTATGAAACTGAAGCAACGTTCTCAGATAAGTCAACAAAAAAACAGACAAAAACAAATAAGATATACTAGGTAGGTATGTGAAAACGAAACTCTGACATCATTAGAGAAGTGTTGGGCACCGCAAGGATTTTCATGCCAGGTTTCAACTAAAAATGAACTAAAACTATAATCCAACAGGCCAGGTGGTGGATACGAGATTCCCTCTTCCTCTAACATGCTTCCAACCTCTGCAGAGCTGAGTGAACCTCTTCTTGACCTCTTCTTAATGAAAAAAGCCAGTTTTGGGGGAAAAAAGAATAAATGGAGGAGAATTTCTTAAGTCAGTCATTGAAAATTCAAAGGCCTACAGATCAAAGCATCCAACATGGAATTGGGTGGGTTGTACCCCAATTTGGCCCCACTACTGTAAGGGCAGGTACCGTAGTTTATTACATTGTACATTTGCCCTGACTCATAAAGAAACCTTTGTGCTCTCTCTCTCCCCCTCGCACGTCCATGGAAACACACTCAGGCACGCGCGCGCACAGTCCAACAGGCCGCGGTGAGGTCTGATGCCTCGCGGCAGCTGTGGAATTCTGCTCGTTCCCGTCTGGTGGTGAATCCCACTCCAGGCGACGGCGGGCGGGCTGCGCGGAGAAGCCGCCCTGACGGCGGGCAGTGAAACGCAGCTCTGTTTTCACTGCACAGAGGCCTTGGCGGCATACTTCTGTAATTAGGCCTTTACGCTCAGCAGTTTTGCAGCTGTGATGACATTTGGGTGTCGCCCCCCTGTTTCTCACGGTTCCGCTGCCAGCGTCTGGTCGCCGGCCAAGGCTGAGGCCCGCGCGTTGGCCCCGCCCTCTGCTCCCTGTGTACACACAGAGAGAAGGTGCTTTTCAGAAACGCTCTCCCGGTGAGTGGGCAGCTCCCCACAGCGCCTCGTCAAGATCGGCTTTCAAGCCCTGGGCCCCGCCGCACTCCAGCCAAAAGGCGTGGGGCAGATTAAAGGGATGCTGGGAAGAGGGAGAGGCTGGAACAGAAACATAAAGAGGCTTTCTTCTTTGTCCATGCTCTGCGATTGCCCTCGCTAACTTTGTTTTACTTTTTCATCCAACCCCTCCCCACCCCCAAACACAAATACAGCGCTAGTTCAGTTAAAGTGGATGTTTTGCTCCTTCTCATGGCATTCTATAGGGGTTATTTATTGGGATTCTATCTAGCTGTTATCCAGGCTAAAAGGGAGAAAGGTTGCCTTGTGTTTCCGTGTCCGTTGCTATGCTGCGCTGGACATGAGCGTGAGGAAAGTTTTCTGTCTTTATGGAAGCCGTGGAGCCGGACCATCCAACTACCGGGTGGAGAAAGTCGGTTTTCTTCAGCCAGAAACATTCTTCATCTTTTTTTTTTGTGACCCAGTGTAATAGCTGGTTAGGCCACAGCTCTCCCTTCGGCCTATAATTGCCGCCTTGTTTAGGCACGCGTTTGAAAATTCCCAATTAAAGGTCTCCTTTTGGTTTTCTTTTCATATCAATTTGATATGATATGAGGATGCCAAAATTAAATAAATGAATAAAATAAAATCTCCACCCTAGTCCCACCATGCCATCACTGGTACGGGGCAGTATTGCATTATGCTAGAAGTCATTAGTAGTGGGTAAAGGAGAGGCGTGGAAAGGGATCATGAGGAGCGAGGGGAGTGATGAGTGATGATGATGAGTGATGATGATGAGTGGCGATTCCCTGTGGCAGCCCCTTTCCTCTGGGCTGTCAGCTATCTGACCCCAGAAACCTAGGCCCAGCTGCTGCATGTTGCGGCAGGAATCCCCCCCCTATCCGACGGGATACATTGGGGTAAGCCCAGGCCACCTGTGAGCCACACACAGTGAGCCCACGTATACGCTGCCTGAATGGGGGCTTACTCATGGCCACAGGATGTGAAGCCATGGCACATGTGATACTTCTACCTGCGTGGATTCTGTCTATAGGAGTTTAACTAAACTAAACTGAAAGGTTATCATTTCCATGATAACGTCGGTTTTACCCGCAGAAGAGTAGAAGAATGGATTTCGGTTGAATACTCCATAATTGTTCTCCTGGTAGAACTAAGAACATGCTTGCCTCAATGTATTAAAACATGACTAAATGTATTCCTTTATGTGTGGCCTGTTCATAGACAAAGAATTCTATTCAGAAAAAAAGAACAATCCTCCTTTATCTGGACAAAAAACAGACATTAAACACAGCATGTGATTCACTTCCTAATGGTTCACCATCAAAGGCAATGGTGGTTTTGAAGCCACATTGGACCCAATACAGCAAGGCTTCTTTAAAAAATGTTTTTCAACAGATAAAAGCCCTTGGCGAGACAATGATGTGAATGTGAGATTAAAAAGGCATCAGAGAGGATGGGTAGGTTCCCAGTGTCACATCACCGGTCACCTCGAGTTGGCTTGAGTATGTCAAACAAGTGAAATTTGATAATTTAGACTGCAAGCCTTCACTCACCTGTCTCATCCTAGCTACACAACCCTCAGTTACGGGGCGACCCGAAAGGAATCATGGCGCTCCACAATAAATTTTGGTTTGCTGTTATTACCCATCCAGCAACCCCCTGGAGAAGCAGAACTAAATTATTTATCTTAACAAAGTGTTGGTGCTGGGACATGGTGAAGCTCCTCTCCAATGGCCACATGAACACAAAGTTAAAACGTTTGACTAAAAGTTAGCCAAGTGTTAAATACCATTCAAGGAGTGTCGCTGCATCAACCTTGTGCTGGCTGAAGAGAGGTTTCTTGGGACCAGTTCTGTGAAGATCTTTCAGTTCAGTTTTATTTTTACATTGCTTTTTACAAAGCAAGTTTACTTTTCACAAGATTTTCAGCATCTATCAAAATTCTGGGAATTCTGCCCAGTGATAATTTTCTATGCTATTCTACAGTTCTACAGGTTTGTACCATTTAGGACAGAGTTACCCTCTGTACTCATGAGAAATGTCAGTGAGAGCAGCTATAGGGCCATGGGCATGTTGGGGGTGACTGGTGAGGGGTATCACCACACACGGGATAGGAGAGGTTGAAGAGGTATGTTTTTAAACCATTTAATACCAGTCCTTCTAGCTTCAGAGGTCCTAGTCACACCACACTGGAATTACGTTCAAACATAGTTGAGGTGCAACCTTTTGCTTGACGATGTGTCTTAAAATACTGCTATTACTGGGCAGTGAAATATACAGAAATATCCATTACTTAGCCCGAATACAGCATTGTATTCAGAAGAATGAGGCAGCATTTCTCATGATGGGACGTCCTGTGCTGGAGCTTTCACTACTTAACGCGTGGCAGAACTCATAAGGCACAACAGCCACCAAACAGGAGCCTCACAGGGCCTGGGAGTGGTGTTGAATAATGGAAGAATTATACAATGTTCCTCTTGATAGGAACAGGGGAAACCTGAGCTACACCCAGAGACGATCCCCAACACTGACGGATGGCCTCCAGAACAGGCTTTTCTACATGCTGGAGGCATCATCCCAGGAAGTCTAGCAGCTCTCAAGAGCGCTAAACCTCCTAAAATCAGGCCATTTAACACCTTATTTAAATGTCATTCAAACGTAGTTTTAACCTTGGGTTGCACCACTGGGGGATGGTGCAAAGGACTAGTCAGCCTCATTCTCTAATATCTGCAGACCTGCACCTTACACACCTGCTTGGGGGACCAACCATTAGTGACAGCGTTAGATGACTGCCTCGACTTGGAATAGGCCTCAACAGAGCCCGAGAAAGCTGCAAAAAAAGGGTGGCGTCTGCAGTGACGCAGGAGCAGCTGAGCCCGGGCCAAGTCATACACCTGTCATGCAAGGACAACGCTCTCAACCGATGCAGCGGCAGGCAGAGATCGTGAGCAATCAGCACAGTCACGACCACTTAACGCAAACAGTCTCCTGGTGATTCATGCCAACTGGCTGAACCTGCTTTCGACCATGTGTAAAAACATTGAGCACATCTGTGTTGCACACAGCAACGCTATGCCGCAGTTTTGGTTTTTTGGTTTTGGCCGGTACAAAAGTCCTCAGACCAAAGCAGCTGTGAAGGGATTCCAAAGTGATTGGCTGTGATGATGACATGTTGCGGCTCAGGGATTAACAAGTTCGAAATGAGGCCGTTGTGTCTCATTGACTTGCTCCCAAAGGAGAGGTGGGAAGATGTTCCCTTGACGCAGGGATGATGGTTTATTGGTTATTGGTTATTTATTATCTTTGAGTTCAGCTTTCAGTTCGCTCATTGAAAAATACTGTGACCTGAGAGCTAATATTTGGCTAAGTTGGCTTGCTGTGCTGGTACATTGTGTGATGTGTGTTGTGGGGAGATTGGCACTGGGGCAGACAGTGGCTCTGACCAGATTCAACCTCCTCAGGTAATAACCATGAACATTTTGACCAGCAGCAGTTAATCATTAAATCTGCAAGTAATCAATTAAATAAAGTTTAATAGTTTTTCACCCACAACAAAAATAAATAAATATTACATTTACAGCTGTATTATTTTGTGTATGGCTTCTGTTCTTTGTGTTCATTAGGAGGGGCACCAGTTAAGTATCGTGATAGCTAATGAAAATCTAATGAAAAGTTTTTTCAGTATTAGGTATTACATATCCCCCAAAAAAACCTGAAAGTTGACCTTCAGAAGTATGTTAATGACTACAGAATTAACATGGTCCTTTCAAGCCTCACAAGGCACACAGCCACAAAGAGGATCGGTGATTGGTCTGAGATGCTTAATCTTAATCACGTTTAGCTGTAGATGATGCAACTGGTGCAAAACAACTTGCAGATGTCAGCGTTGCGGACCAAGTAATTGGTCGTACTGTTTCCAATTAAAGCCACTGGAAAGTTGACAACAATCTTCAACATTTTGTTTACGGCTTTATAAAAGTGTAGACAGAGCAGGTCTGGCCACTCATTTTGGGCAGGAAGGCCAGGGTGGCCCCAGGATCAAAGGAGAGGTTGCCTACCATCATGCTTTACCAGCAGTTATTTGATTTGTTCACCAAAAACGTGGCGTAATAAAACACTGACAGCCGAAACAACCTCGTGAATGTGTCAGTAAAAAGGGTAACTTTATACGCGCAAGAGGCCCTCAACCAAAGGTAGGTTAAAAGCCATTCTGGCAGAAAGCGAGAACCCTGGTGGGCAAGCCCCCCCCCACCCCACCGCCCCCAGGTTGTGTGGAGAAATACAGTTGATGCCTGATCAAAATGTATCTGCCAGAGCAGATATGGTTTCATGGGCCTGCATTTATGGTGGAGAGTTTCTGCTTTGGAGAAGGAAACTTTCTCAGAAAAATCTGGCAGAGGCTCGCAATGCTCTCGCAGATGAGTACAGAAGTGCGGAATGAAATTTTTCGAAATAATTCCATTATTCCAAGAAAGGTCGTCTCACTTCAAAAGCCTTGAGAAAGAAGTTTTACTTTCCCATAACTTGACGCCTCAACGTTCTTGAGCTCTCAGTGAGTTTTTGATAGAAATAATTGGCCCAGAATGTTGGGCCACACAATCAAAGACTGAAATCATTTCCTACAGATACTCTGTCCATGTTTGGGAGAAATGAATGTTAAAAACCTTTCAGTCAACTTCCCTCTCAGCTTACTGACACAAAACATAACTCATTACGGGAATTTGGTTGCTCACTGAAGACGTGGGAAATCAGGGGTAAGTAGAAGTGATCCTTGAGAGATACACACATGCAGTACTATCATGTGGACCTCCAGGTTTAAAATAAGTACCCTGCACTTCAGAAACGAACTGTATTGTGAAAAAGTTCAAAAGAAACTCTGTACGGTATTGTAATTGTATGACAGCAGAGCATTGCACTCTGGGCGTTCTGCATTCCCTCGATCCTTCCATGGGCTGCCCCATGCAGCATCGTCAAGACAAATTAGCCACGGAATCCATTACATTTACGAAGGTCCTATAAACAGCCCTAACGCTGGCATCATTTTATTGAACTGTTCTCACGGTTCACTGGTCCTGACTGAAACCGAAAAGCCCTGCACTTTCACCAACGACAAGATAGGCGATGAACAGTAAGACTGCCTTAAGCCACAACACAGAACAGCATGGTTAGGAACGGAAATAGCACCAGGACGGGCAACGTTTCAGGGGGCAGCCCCAGAGCAGGGCCCTGCTCCATGCAGAATCGCCTCTAATCTCTGAAGCCGTCAATAAGCAGCATTCAAACTTCATACAGCAGCAGGGTCCTCGGTGCACCGGGGGGCAGGAACACTGTACACGTTGTCTCCCACTCTCTCGAAGAATATTAAACTGCGTTTGTTTTCTTTTTTCCCTGGCTATTATTTTGGTCGGGACATGGCAGCCCAATCAGACAAAAAGACCATTAAAGTGATGGGTCTTTGTGGAGAGGGGCGGAAAAAAATTGCCCCATAATAAGTCTGAAATTGCGTGGCGGACGAACCCCCCGTTGCAGCTCCGCACTCCAGCTCTACCTGGCCTGTAGTGGTTTGTTTTGCAGGGGTGCTGTGCTATCTATCTATCTATCTATCTATCTATCTATCTATCTATCTATCTATCTATCTATCTATCTATCTATCTATCTATC
>JAOVYW010073266.1:0-20353 GCA_025775045.1 Hiodon tergisus
GATCTCAGCCTGTCCAGACTGCGGTTTACTCTCTCTCTCCGGTGCCTCTCTATTTGCGGCTTGAGAAGCTTCGGAAAAAGAACAAAAAGCCGGACGAGACGGGACAATTATTTACCCAAATTAGGAAATACCAATATTTACAATCCCAAATTATGTTATGTTAATGTACAAAACTAAAAGATCTTAAAACTACATTATCAAATGGGTGCTATATGTAGTTCACACCAAAGATTATTTTTGATTATGGTTATCGTGAACAATGAATATTCGTTTTACTTAAACTATACAGGTCTAATAAGTTCAAGTTAGATGTTTTACCTTTCTGTTCAATTTTATGTCCTGATTTTGAGCTGTTCCTTGTGCCGGCATCTTCTTATCAAACCGTATTCCGTTTTAGTTGCTAAACTGATTTCAACAAACTATTAATCCAAACGTAGCTGACTTCTCTAGTGTGTTCCGCTGACGACTCTTATAACACCCGTGAGTTGATGCTTCCATGACTCCACCCCTTTTCCGACGACAACCACGCCCCTGGGTTGGAATTTTCTCCGATTTGCAAAAAACAATAAACTTCATGCTAAAATTTAGGTGAAACACCCCGTACAATCTAGAAGAAAATGCCATGATGGTGTTTTAGATTTCGTTTGAAAATGTCCGAAAGTCTTTATACTTTGGAAATAAGCGAAATCAAAATTTAATAAATCACTAAGCCTGGAAAAACTTAAACGTTTTTCCCAATATCCAGACTACTTTCGCAGCCACATCCCTGCAGTATTATAAAACACGTTTTGTTTAAAAATTAGTTTTAGGGCACTTGCAATCATCGTATCTAGAATCACTTTAAGACCGCCTGCCATTTTCTAAAACCTCACTGTCACAGTGGATCATAATGTGTGTGTGAAGCAGAAATTACTGAAACTTCTTTCAATCAGATAATTTATTTAATGTAGGTGGTATTTCTATGATCATGTTTATAAATGTCCCCTGGCTGTTAAATCTCTGAATGAGCGGCACTCTGTAAATTATATTTTAGGATGGGATTATTACGATTAGTTTCAAAAACTTCTTCTTTGCTTAAAAAAACGCACAAGATATTATGTGATACTGTCATGTGATATACATTAAATAATTGTATAGTTTTTTTCTCTCTCAAGGACTCAGGACGAAGTTTTCTAGTACAGAAAAAAAACAAACATATTTTCATCTATTCATCCCATCTTCGCCTTTGCAAATACGCACTTGGATGTGTGACCGTGGGATTAAGATCGTGCCTCGGTTCCCCAAACTAAGTCTCATAAGTGTGCTAAACAAAAGGCACACATTTTCCCACTTAGCTGAGTTTTATTGTGTGTCAGATTTTACTCGGCGGTTAGCTTTCCCACGAATTGGCAACATAGTAGTTGTGCGAAGATCAATTCACAAGGTCGGATTTGCGTCCTCAGCTAGTTAGTAGTAAATACAAGCTTTTCTGGTGCACGTTTTTTGCAGGTAATATGTAATTTATCGAAAATTGTCAAGTTTAAATTTGACTAACACATCAAAGCTGAAAATTACAAAAACGCGGTGCAGTATGCAGAGTGTAACCGAATAACACGAGTCAAAATAAAGGCGAATATATATACGTATGTTAACGGCGTAATTTATCCATTCCTGAATAAAACTGAATAAAAGATCAAGTAATTTGTTGATATATATTCTTAACCGTTTTACAATGTAACGGTGTCTGGTGTGAATAAAACCCTGATCATCAGAATAGTTTCACACTCCTCCGGGCGAGGAGTTCTCTCAGTAAAACAATTTCTGCATGTGAAAAAGTTAGCACTTCAGACCAATTACCTGGTTTAGGTTCCCATGAGCAATGTAGGGCCATCCAACACATGTGAGAACAGACAGTATGGTGTCAGTTTGGGAAAAGGCTCAGGAGAGACTAGAGGGGGGTCATTGTCCTACCCTCAGTGATTCTAACAGTATGTGAGGGTTCTACCTTTTTGGAGTAAAATTCCAAGCTGCTTGCTAAAGGACACCTTACATCAACAGGTCCCACTGACACATCTGATACCAGGTTGAGAGCAAACAGGCTGAAACTGCTATGTTCACAAATGCATATGTATATTACACAATCTAATAATTAATATAAACAATCCACAATTTCACCATGGGGATGAATAAAATACATATCTATCTATCTCTCTATATCCTTGAATTAATTTTGATATATTTTCATTGCGCGATTTCATGATGTTACATGTCTTTCAACCGGTGTTTCTATCGCAATAAGCAAGGAAAACACATGGTCCTTAAATTTGGCAAATTCAAATAAATGTTTCTACTTTTGGTCACTCATTGAATATTTCAAGTGAAGTATCCAGATGTCTCTTATTTTTAACATTCCAAATATAGTGTTACATAGCCAGCACCAATAAGAGTGCATTCCTAACATCTGTCATCATCATCTACAACAAAACCAACAGCAATAATATTGCTAGTCATATTGTACAATAAAAAACCCCCACAGATTGTAATTGTAATTAATATTATCATTAATTTTATCACTATCAACCTTCATAACAACACGCTAATAAAAAAAAACATTGCAATTTGTCTCCTTTGCCTTGGATCACACACATCCAAATGTTTCAGACAGTGTTGTCATCACTGATTCCTTTTCTACTTTTTCAATTGTGGCGTTGTGAGAAAGGGGTTTATGGAATTTCCTGCATCACAGTAAACTTACACAGCTGTACCGCGTGGTCAAATCCATTGAAAAGGTGGCTAATCTGATATGGCATCTCAAACAGGTTTTGTGCATTTATTTTTGCATTAAAGTAATTAAAGTAAAGTTTATGGGCCTGCAAAAAAGCCTTATACACAACAAAGGGCAAATGTTAACCTTCCCCGCCCTAAGTGTTTTTACATAACAGACATAATAATTATTAATTGCAACATGGCCCATTCTGGCCAATATTCTTCCAACTTCCAACTCCTAGGGTCTTATCTTTCGTCTGCATGTTTTATGATTTCTCATTCAAATTACTCACTAAAATTCTTGCTCCAATTCGGATGAATACGTTTTTTCATCTTTTGGTTTGGTTTTCATTTCTTTGCCTGGAGCTGATTTCAGAATAAATTACCACAGAGTAACACCGTAACTAAATACACACACAAGAATAAAACGTTAATTTTAAAGGTTCAGTTCAAAGAAAACCAATAACCTCATACAGATGTCAACAACCGTTTGTGTTGGGAAAGAACTCTACAGATGGAATTAAACCAGGACTCATGAATGTGATGATGTTTGTGGCTCACGATCACATGGCAACACCTAGTGGTCATATTAAGTTCTTGCATCACATCGAGGATAAACAAAAAACCCTCTCCACGGATACCCCTGGTGACCAAAAGTTCGAACACCCTTAATTGTGAAATCTATCATATCAGTATCTTCGACAGACTTTGGGAAATGGACACACTTGAATAGTGCAGTTACCTTTATGCTGGCCTGGACAGATGTCTTAATCAATAGTGCGCCGTCGTGCATCTGAAAGCAAAACCATTCTGTAATAACTAATGTTGTATTTGAATTTTTTGGGTTGTCTGGGTGCAAACCGTTTATCTTAGCAACAACAAGGAAAAGGAACTGTTCCCATAAAACAGAAACAACCTTAAATCTGTCCACAAATGGCAGGCAGCCTTTTTTGGGTTGTCTGGATGCAAACCGTTTATCTTAGCAAAAACAAGGAAAAGGAACTGTTCCCATAAAACAGAAACAACCTTAAATCTGTCCA
The DNA here is from genome assembly GCA_025775045.1 of Hiodon tergisus. NCBI lineage: Eukaryota > Metazoa > Chordata > Actinopteri > Hiodontiformes > Hiodontidae > Hiodon > Hiodon tergisus. Next base: position 3,786 of record JAOVYW010073266.1, read on the forward strand.
CAAATGGCAGGCAGCCTGTGATAACAGATCAGAGAAAAAGATCAATATTTCCTGCCATTAGGTAGGACTCACTCTGCCAGAAGGAACTAAAATGGGACAGTCCACATTGATGGATTCTAATGGGTCTCAGGTAGGAGATATAAAACTAGGTCAGGTGGTCCCTGAAAATAGTCCTTGATTAATATAACCATTACGGTAAAACTACAATGTAATAGGAAATGTACTGTATTATACATTTCCCGTCGAGCATGTAGCAGTAAAACCTGATGTGGCCACATACATTTAGCTCTCAAAACCACCGCTGACTGTCCCTAGTTAGCCTTTCTGAGCCCTTGCCTGAAGTCTTTAAAATTATGTTCACATTAATTCTCAACACTCAATGTGTTTTTCTGCATGAGAGCAATATTTTCAACATATGTGGTTTGTTCAGGAAACAGTTTCCCACTAGAACTCAGTTCCCACCGCAAAGGTTTGCCGGTTTGCTAAGGGAAGGACAGGTTGTCCGTCCTACTTTAAGTGGGTTTGTGAATGCTCTGGGCACGGTTCTGGTGATGGCCTGCTGTTTTAATGCTCCACCCTCAGGGACCCTCGGCACAGCCGTGGCTACACCTGCTTCTACACTTTCTCCTGCACCTCCTCCCTCCAGTAAGTAAGGAGAGAGTACAGTGAGAGGCCATAAGGTTTAAAACCTTCACAAAGAAAAGACTTGATGTTTCACTCAACAATTACGTGAGCACAATACGCACATTTCTGGAGCCACATTAAAATGGAATAAGAACCCGTATGCATTTGTAGCCTGTTACAGATTTCATTTTTATGGTTAGTTACATCATTGCTTTCAAAAAATAATCTAGGACTCAGTTAGCTTCTGTACAGCTAAATGTTTTCTGATACAAACTATAAGGAAAACAATGGCAATTATCATATAGATTATCATTATCTTCAAATTGTTTTCAGACATCTAAACACAATACATTTCCAGATATCTGTTAATTATTTACAGAGTGGTAAGTGAATTAAAGATATCTAATATACTGGAAATTATTTTGTGATTTCTATAAATCATTTAAAACTTATCTGTAAATGATTTAAAGGAATCTCTAAATGATAATTCGGTCTGCCATAGCAAATAGCAAAAGTCAGCCATATCCCACATCTTTAGGCTTGTTTGATTGCTTTGATTGTCAGTTTTTACCCTCCTTCTGCTAATTTGAATTTTTTGATTACTGTCAGTTTAGAACATACTTGACGGTTTTCCCAGAATGACCAAAACCAAATAATCAGATCATGTCAAATTCTTCTGCAAAGTAATCGGGGAAGTGCCACTAAATATACATTGTTCATGTAAGTTGTGAGGGACTCTTGATTAGACAAGCCTGTTGTCGTCCGTTGACGTATGACGTGAGCTGTGAAGTAAGCTAAGGGAATGCCTTTGCATCGAAACGATTTGAAATCGTTTGAATAGTATCTGTTTTAACAAGTCGTTAAATCGCTGCACCGAAAATGCACTAAGCGTCCACACGGCGGCAGTATTGTCAAACATATCCTGTTGGTTCCACAGTGGTTTAAAAACATTTCCTGAGCATACATCACCCAATTTTCCTCAAAAAATTTACGCGAAACTCAAAATAGCTTGTTATTTCTGCAGAACGTTGGAAATCTTTATGCAAAAAAACACATTACATTCAACACTTTCAGAAATCAGACTTCAACATCAAATCACATCCTGACTGCTATTACATGAAGAAGTCTAGAGAGTCTACTTTAGTCTTCTCTGTCCTTGGGAATGACTTAAGTGATTAGTGAATAAATCCCACCCTATATATCAATCGTTGACATTTTGAATCAGCAACATGTTAGAGATTTAGGAACATTTTAGAGAGAAAACGGACTTAACAATTGACAGTTTAAATTTTTTAATAAATTGGGCACAGAAAAGCGGCCCAAACTGGCCTGCTAATTGAGCGCATGGATTTATTTTTAAACATTTCACCTCCTTGCTCTGACCCGTACCCCTCCTCTTTCTTCTCATCTTCTTCGCTTTAAAGCTATCTCGAGATTTTGCATTGAAAATTAGGCTGAATGTAGCGAAGTGTGCAAAAGGGTTGCTAAGGTGTGAACTGGAATCAAAATTGTGCATGTAGTTTTACAAGCAGTCAAAGCTGTTGACCAGAAATTTCAACTTCTGATCTCCGAGTAGTCATAAAATATTGAATAACAATAAGCGCAATTAGGAACAACTGGAATTAATAGATGTAATATTGTTGATTCTTTGATTTGCTAGTTGTCCAGCATTCACTTTAAACTTCCTGACTTTTTGTCAGCGGTGTTCGTGGTCGTTGTGTGAAAAGGACCGTCGATTCTGTTTGCTGGGCTTTAAAACCAGACTATGTAGAGCGGTAATGATACATGACTGAGTCACAATGTTTATTGAAATTGACCCTGTATTTGTTTTTTAAAATCTGTTGAGCACCAAATGCTGCATTATAGGGGCTATGCATCATTTAAAGAAAATACAGCCTACTCCGCATGAATCAAATGGATTAATTAGACCATGACTAATTTATTGATGATCAGTCCCGGTTTTAGACAGGTTTATGGTTCATTTGGGAGACGGCACGCTGGGAAATTTATAGTTCATTAGGTTTTTTCACCGTTGCTGTCTGCATTGTTAGGAGTTTATTTGACAGACCCACATGCTGTTTGTATTGCAAGGCTTTAAGCCTCACGGTGACAGTCCTAAGAGGGAAACGATCCAGTGAAGATGATCGCCATCACTTTTATCAGAACTTTTTCCCTATGCCTGTGATACAGGGCCTGGAAGTTAGGGGCTGGAAAGCAGTTGTCATCCGGAATAGTTTTTTGGTAATTCAGGCTTTCTAACAGGGGGTAGGTGCTACATTACAGGGTGCTAGATTGCGGCCCGGAAGATAAATTGAGGATGCAGAAAAGGAGATTTTACTAAGCCACTCAATCGCAATCGAGTGCAGGATGTGTAGGGCCTACTTATGACCCGCCACATACAAGATCTGGACTGATAGACAACCTATGCAAACATGCCCACATGCAAGGTTTGGACTGACAGACAGCAACTAGACTTTAAGAAAAAATTTTATGAACATTTTCTGAACTGAAAAGTACATTTACTTTCGTCTTTACCTGAAGGGGTTTTTAATTTTGTATGGTTAGAAAAATACCCATTTAATCCCCCACACATCCTTGTGTCCGATCACTTCTGGGCCTGGCATGCCCAGTGTGACTGTGTAGTCAAAACACTTCTGCTCCGGGAAGATCAGAAGAGCATTGCTTCCTGCCCCATTGGCAGGAAACATGCAGATTTGTACCAGCCAGGTTGTAGCCTAACCTTTTGAAAATTCATATACTTTTATTGGTTGGTATTCTTAAATGTCAGGAGATGAAAGCGATATCACTAACCAGACAAGCGGCTGCGCGAGACAGAGTGGGTACACGGCATTTGAAACGGTAGCGCAAGAAACCGGTTTCATCCTTTCTTCTCTACAACAAAAAAAGCACTTTGATGGAATATTTCAGACAGAAGGAACACGGTCCTCTCAAGATTAAAACTGAGAGTAAATTGATGCAGGACATCAAAGGGGGCTGATGACCACCAGACTGTGAAACCCGTAAATGCCCCAAATGCAGCCGTCGGCGCCATCCAGTGGAGTTCAAAGGTCTTGGGAACTGAACTAACCCCCACCCTGACCCCCACCCCACCCCACCCCACCCAGTGATGCCCATCTGATGCTGAGACAGCAAATAATCTCACTCATGGGCATGAGTGTGGAGAACTATTAAACATTCTGAGTCGTTGTAATTAAGCACCAAATTCATAAATTTACTCATGCAGCTAATCGCATATATAGAGTGGCATTGCAATAATTCGCTCCGGCTGTCTTAATGAGGTGAATGGAAATGAAAGATTTCAGAAAAGAGTTCTGAGTAGTCCTTCATACAGCGTGTGCCACGAGTTTGTGGAGAGAAGTGACACGGCTTAATTTGCCTTTTGGTTTAAACGAACTCGGCTGAAAAATGCACACTTAGATCATCACACATTTACTGAAATGAATTGCTCAAATAAACATTTTACAGAAATATGTTTTGTGCTAGTTTTTTGCCGATTCACTTCATTAGTCGAATCAATTTATAAAAGGACGATATGTATAACTCTGCTTCCCTAATCCTTCACTTGTAATAAATCAACTGCAGGGACAGGCTTGGTTAGGAGTTGATTGGATAAACCAATGCAGAAGGCTTCTGTGGTTTCAGTAGAAAGACAGGTAGAAACAGAGGTGTATGGACACAAAACCACGGACAGGGCTGAGTCTCAGGTTAAAGGTTAAATGGTCCAACATTCAAACAAGAAACCTGGATTTATCACAGTAATAGTGATAATGCTCAAGAGTAAAGTCCAACAGATGCTTTGGTCTTGGTCAAATGTGATCTGTCCTCAGTGACAAAGCTGACAGTAATCAATATTGTATATACAATAAAATCGGATAGAATATTACTTAACTAAACTCGCCCACTGTGGTCACTAGTTGCTGATGACGTAGAGTAAGGGCGGTTCACGACGACGGTGAACCATCCCTCCAGAAATAGGTTCCCGGCAGTTCTGCATCAACGAGACCTGAGTTACCGCCGCACTTTCAGCCCCTGCGACATCATTGGGCGAGAGAACACGAGCACACAAACGATCGTGTTAATCAATCAACGTGCGTGACAATTTCAGCATGCCCCACTTCTGGGACTCTTTTCAGTTTAAACTGCGATGACAGACGCTGTTCCCTAAACGTGCTTCGAGCTGGCAGACAGACGGAGAGTCCCTGCGAAGGATTAACGTTGATGCATTATTAATCCGCATTGTGAAAGATTGACAATCACATTCCCTCTGATCTTTTTTTTACTGCTATACCTCTGCAGTCGACTGAATGGTCTCCACACAGTAGCCGATCCAAACTTGAGTCACTCTTCGGGGTGAAATGACAAGGGCACCCCAGAGACCCAATGAGTGCTGCCGCTCTGAGGCAGTAAGAATTCCCGCTGTTAGATTCTTTTTCTGAACCCCAGTCGCACGTGGCAAACCTGACAGGAATGCAAGAAATTGCCTGCGTATTTTAATCAGCTCGATGCAGGGCTGAAAGGGATTCCTTCTGGTGCCGCAAGGCAGGGGTTTCTCTCCACTGGAGAGAATGAGTCCTGCAAAAATGCCTGGCCTTGGAGCAAGCTCACATATTTGACAGAAAACTGGCTCTCATCACAGGACTCCTGCATCTACTTGTAGATTTAGACTCAGCAAGACCACTTGAGAATGAACTACTAATCTTTCTGAAGCATTTAAAACGGATGGACATATACATCTGACAAGCCCAAAACTAGGCGAGACATGTTTTGAACTTGAACGCCGTGATTGAAAAAGCTTAAATGGCAACTTTCAGATGATCTTGTTGGATCTTATTAACACAAATTTAAATACCACCTTTGATCTGATTGTCTCTCATTAATGAGAATGAACTTGTTACCCTTCTGTATATAGAGCATATATGTGCTTTAGCACTACTATTTTAATGCAAGTTCAAAACAGGTTCTTCTAAAAAATGATCATGTTGACTAGATATTAGTTTGTGAGATATGAAAATGTTCCAGTACATACAAAGCATTCCTGTTCTGCCCACAGCTGTGGGTTTTTGTCACAGAGCATGCATGCACCTCTTGCAGGGAACCGTGCAAGTAACTATTTGCAGGACAAGGTTATTTGAAAAAAAATGATAGAGCTAAAGTGAAAAAGGTTAGACCCTGTTTAAGGGTCCTTCTCTTTGTTAGGATGGCATCTGTCAGACATGCCATTTGAACAATAATTCTAGATCTACAGTATGAAGCAGCTCAAAACTCCATAGCAACAAATAAGGCTTCAAATCCAAACAAGGCAGTTGTTGTCTTGATAATGAATAGACAGGTTCCCATTTGGAGGAAGGGTTTTGCACATCTGATGTCTTCAAGCAGCCACACACAGCCTAAACAACAACAGGAACAAACAAAAAAAAAAACACAAAACAAAAAGCACTGAAATTGTGCCAGAAACCTCACTCCTTTCAGTCTCTCGTTAGATGACACCATTCCGCGCATGCATTCCTCCGTTTCTCTTTGGTGCAATTAATGAACCCCACGAGGGCTTTTCACACCTCCTCCAGGCTGTCTTTAGACACCCCAGACATACCCAGTACAGAAGAGACAGGAGAGAGGCTGGGAATATTAATGAGGAAGTGACTGCTCTACCCCACTCTTTCCTATTTCTGTTTTCCCCACTACTGTAAACCCTAAGGGCACTGCACCTGGTGCTAAGGCAAGTTTTTATTGTTTGTTTCTCAGGCTAGTTCTATACCAAGTCTCTTTTGCATTTAAATTATACTGAAAAAAAACAACAACAACAAAACATTTGATTAAATGCAAAGGCCCTGCTGATAATTTAAAATGAAATATTTTTTTAAAAACCAAAACAAATGATTAACTAAACAGAGTAATGAATACTCTTTAAGCACCAGTCAGCTGACTTTTTGCCATCCATGAGTATTAAATGTGGTAACTAGAGTCATTTCAGCAGCATGGAATTGTGCTAGAGGAAGTGCATCAGTAGGTGGCAGGATAGGATTCCAGGGAAGAGACCATGGTTAGGCGCCGGTTATGACTGATCACAATAGAGCTGCCACTGTTTTTAATGATAATAAATAATCAATGTGTTCATTGCAGACTTACGTCCTGGAAATTGCGATATGAGATATTGCTATCAGGTTTCTTCACAGAGTTGGCCTACAGAACCCATATTAATGAGAGCATCAGAGAGAGCGAGAGATAAGTTAAAAAAATGTATAAATGACATATTTGAAAAATAAGGCCTTAGTCGTTGGCTGCGCTTTTTCGTATCTCTGTCCTGTACCTGAGCAATATGAGAGATGCATCCCTATATTCCAAAATGTCCATCAAACACAGCGACGATGATACTTACTCTCTCAGTCTTATACTGTCTTATAAAGTTAAATGAATCCATCCTTCCATTTTAAAAAGCCATTAGAAACACCAGGATCATTTACAAGTGTAGTCAGAACTTTGGACAACAACAAACATCTAGTATGAAGAGTCTAGGTCAGGACTTTGGACAGGGATTCCATTGACATGGCAGCAGGGATTCCATTGGAGTGGCGGCAGGGATTCCATTGGTGCGGCGACAGGGATTCCATAGGCGATGCAACAGGGATTCCATTGGTGATGCGACAGGGATTACATTGGTGATGCGACAGGGATTACATAAATTATGCGACAGGGATTCCATTGGTGATGCGACAGGGATTCCATTGGTACGGCAACAGGGATTCCATTGGTGATGCGACAGGGATTCCATAGGTGATGTGACAGGGATTCCATTGGTGATGCGATAGGGATTCCATTGTGGTGATGAAGATTCCGTTGATATGGTGAAAGAAAGGATTGTATTGGCAATAGGAATACCACTGATGTGGTGACAAGGTGACAAGACGTAGTAACCACCAAACCAGATAGACTTTGTTCAAATTTTGTTATTAAGTGTAGCAATGATCCAAAAATAATTAGCAAACAATGCATTTGGTTGGCTTGTTGGATTGCTGCCAGGAAACAAAAGGACAAACATAGTGCTTTAGTGAAGTGTACTGGGACAACAAACTCCACCTAAATTGAGGTACGAGATTAATCTGTTTCATCACTGATATTTTACTAACGTCCTTCAGGGAATTGCTAAGATGGGAAGCTATATATAACGACCATCTCCCAATTCACAGAATATTTGAAAAGGGCATCTTCACTGTCACAGTCAAACACATGGAGATGGTTTTCAGCCACTTTTGCTCTAATGAATAAAGGAATTTGCACGTTCTACCCTGTAATACATTTTTAACGGACTAATGAAGGGCACTTATTTCCCGTTCGCTATTATTATTTACCAGTCACTATAATGGTTAGCACGTCTTTTACGACTATGCTTCCCCATTAAAAGTATGAACAAAGTTCTCGCAAATGCAGATCTTTCTGGTTGTATCCATGGTTATAGGAAGAACAGTGAGTGACAGCCGGGGGGCCACTCCTCACACTCCCTGTCCCCACCTTACCTAGTCCAATTCTCAGGACACACTGCAGCGGCGTCTTTGAAGCATTGAAAAATAACTGTGAGTTGGGTTGCGTTTGCCATTTCAGAGACACGTCCATGCAGTGCACTAAAGCCCTGTCCTCCCAAACCCGGATAAATATCATGGCACGGCTGCGGCAGGTCAGGTGCTCATGCAGTGTCCGGGCACACTGAGGTCTGCACATTTGCATTCTCTTATCTGCATGTTAAAAGGGGCCTCTGGGTACTGCCAGAGGCTTGGATCCGTGTTTTACTACTTGCCACACGGTTGTGCAGAAATGTATTTTTCCCTTTGGAGGAAAGTCAGATCAAGCTGTTGAGTACACTGAAAAGCCTCTCCTGGGGACCCTGAGCTTAATCTTGCAACTCATCCCTCCTTGTTCACCTTTGACTGCAGGCCAGGAAATTTTACTACACTTTGTAGCACGGTTGCTAAGGCCGGCAGCACTGCTTGGCACGGGGAGCATCCCGGGGGGGAAGGGGTTTAATGAGGCACCGCTCACTGTGCCACAGATCGATGTGTCGTAAATAAAACGTGCAGCAGGTGGTGCTGTTGACTCACGGAACAGCCACCCAGGCACAAACATGTCTCATTTAGAGCAGACCCAGGAAAAGCGAAAAAGCATGGCCCCAGCACAGCGGTAAAGAGAAACACCTTTCCCGCCTCTCGGTGATGCTGAGCAGGTCAAGGACAAGATATGCAGCTAATATTCTTTCATCATTATTAAAGACAAATGATGTAATGAGCAGAAACTGCGATGATGAGTTTGCACCACTGCAGCAGCATTGGCAGGACGGCAAGGAGCCTCCTCGCAATGTGTCAGGACGAGCATTGCTATTTATTTATTTCTCTACTGCTGCTCTTTTATGTTGCCTGACCGGAACTATATTAACTTTGTGGTAGTGTGAGACTAAAACTTCTGGAAGTAGTTTTTATCAGAGCAGTTTTGTATTTAAAATCTACCACAATCCTCCACAGGACAAGAGGTGTAGAAAATGGATGGATAGATGGACAGATTATATATTAGAGAGAGAAAATAGTTCTGTCAGTGAGTGCTCGTTTTGGCAGTTGTTTCAGGGCTGAAGAATGTGGAAAATGGAGATCAATGTAGAGTTCCATCCATCTATTGCTGAAGTCTCCAGGCTGTGAATGCAGGGGGTTGATTTAGAATGAAAAATCCTCTGCACAACAAAGCCAAGCCTAGGTGTATGCTAATGTGGTGCTCAGCACATGCACTCCGCATTGCATGTTGTATAGAGTTCCAATCCAGTCTGACCCACCACGGACCGAGAGAGTCCAGGAACCACATACCACCAAAGTAAGAGTTCAATGAAGATGTGCGCCCTATCTGCAATGACCATAAAGAAGGCTTTTTGAGTTCAATGCAGTCAAAGTTCCTGGAAACACTGAAACATGTGATACATTTATCAGTATTGTGTACAATATAACTTACCAGCCTCACTCTGAGCAGTCAGTGGGGACCTTGAGCACTGAGTGGACTTGATCACGCTTGCCTCCGTATTGGGAAAGTTGAAATATGATGAGGGGATTTCTTTGAACCACGTTTTAATTTCCCCCTCCCCTCTCTTCCTGGATGTGGAAACCATTGATTTACGTTTGGGCAGGTCACCTGTGCTGGTGTCCTCTGTCCTAGTTTTGAGCTGTTTTAGTCTGGTCTCCAAACTCTTGTGAATAGTCTAGTATGTGTATGTAGAGAATGTAAAGAATGTGAATGTAGAGAATGTAAATGTAGAGACTGTAAACTAAAGAATGAAAATGTAGAGAACGTAAATGTAGAAAATATAAATGTAGAGTATGTAAATGTAGAGACTGTAAACTAAAGAATGTAAATGTAGAGAATATAAATGTAGGGAATGTAAAGAATGTGAATGTCGAGAATGTAAATTTAGAGCATGTAAAGTAAAGAATGTAAATGTAGAGAATTCAAATGAAGAGAATGCAAAGTAAAGCATTCAGAGATTCCAATTGAAAAAGGAAAGCTGTTGTTTCATTTTGTTTAATTTAATTGTGACCTTAGAGTACAGCGCTAAATTAAATACATGACGGTTGCAAACTGGCCAGAATTTCTGTCATTCACACATTGTTCAGCCATGCACGTTCCTTATGTCGCTTGGTATTCAGGGTCTTTCGAGTAAGAATTTCGCACTCTGGCCTTGTTTGGAGCTGAATTTTGTTGACAAAAAAACAGGCCTATATTTGTCTTCCATCAATAAGCGAGATTGCTTCCTACAGAAAACAGTGCCCTACAGGGACATAGACCACACAAAATGCTTTTTTTTGAGGGGGTGGTTTTGCAGAAAAGAGCTTCTCCTGGTGATGGAATCATGGTGGCACACTGCCATATTTCTAGTTTGACTCCTAATATGGCATCACTCCTGTGCACGTGAACAAGAGTCATGCCAGTAAGTTTACAAGCATTTTCCTCCTTTTAAAAAGCACAGAAAATTTTTATTGGACTATGAAAAATGCTTTTTGGTTTGCAGAACAGATATAGATGGGATCCAGTAAATTGTAAATGTAACCATTTTTGCTAGCAGTGAGGACCAACAGAGTGGACTCAAGAAGACCCATGCCAGGTTGTTTGGCTGGACTGCTGGGCCACAAGGCTAGTATGGCTGCTGCTTTATATACGCCGAGATTTCCGTTTCCCTCATCATCCTTCAAAAGCCTGCCAGCCAAAGTCAAGGCACAGGCCGCCAACTCACCTGAGAGCCAAAGCACAACATTTGTGGACCCGTCTCCGCCATGAATTCGATTAGACTGCTTTGGGCGTGCAAAATCTCCCTTCGCATAAACTGTGACACAGTGCAATCTATCCTTTTAATGGGCCCCTAGTACCCTCTGAGAGATCACCTAATTCAATGCCCAGATTTGCCTTCAGCTTTTACGAGTGAGAGTCGAATCTCAATCCAATCCATCGCAACTCCAGCCCTCAGAAAAGCTCAGCGACATTAAAACCTTGATTCGGTGTGGGTGGGTCTAGGTCTGGTGGGGGGTTGGGGGGGGGGTGGTACTAACAAAAATAAACACATAAACACTTACGCTGATAAACGCAAAGACTTACACAAATATTCCAGCCAGAAGATGCCTGGCCTGTAGATAAATTAGCGGCTTCGGTTAATTTGCATTAACATCTCCAGAGGCCCAAGCTTCTCCCCTCCACTATCAGCATTATAGAAACAAATGACAAAGTGTTCAAATCCAATGGGTCCTTAATGGCCAATTCAGGGCTGTAAAGAGGCAGGGATTCATCTCTGGCATGGTCTGCAAGAACCCAAAAAATAAAATAAAAATCCCACTTGAGTAAAATAAAGACAGCGCCGTATTGATTATTTCTATGTAATTAGCTTTTGTTTGCGATCCTGATCATAGTGGAGGGTTATGGTACTATTAAATTAGTCTAGGAACATGAAAGATCAATACTCATAAAATGCATCTACAAAGCAATGAGTTGTAATAGATTTTTCATAATTGTTTTAGCGCAGATCTTTATATTATCCGAGACCCGCATAATTCTGTCCATGATACAAGGTCATCAGACGCCGGGTTCCTCAACATCAAAACAAACTGTACGGCCAACTGCACTCAGACGCAAAGTCGGTCGCACAATTAGCACAGAGACAATAAAACAAAGCAAACGTTCACCTCTGATGTGTCCTTGGGAGGGTAAAACAGTAAACCAGCAGCGCGGTCGTAAGGACCCAGGGGCCAGGTCATTCAGCGGCCGATTAAACTGGACCATATATAAACCTCTGTGCGCCAATCTGATTTATATACTTTAACAGCTTTTTAAAGTGTCCTCTCTCTGAGGGGTAAGCCGTTAGCGGGCATTGCGAATATAGGGGCGCCTGGGAAATGCTCACAGAAGTGGTCAGGATTCCAGACAAAGCCAGGGCTTAATGCTTAACCAGTGATTAAAAAAACAAGTGCCTAGGTGCAGAGCTGCAACCTATACATTAAAAGTGTGATCAGACGAGGCAGCTGGTGTTTACCGATGTCTGTGTACCAGTGTTAGTGCTTCAGTCAGCTCCGAATGGCTGCCTAAACGGTCCTTCTCATGTCTCGTTCACTTTGGGTTACCACAGCTGATCAAGCCAGTTAAAACCGGGATCTGCATCACTTTGCGGAACCTGGACGTTTCTCAAGCGGCACTGTTATGTTTCCCTCACCTTGGAGGCTGCACAACACCTGAGACAAGGGACAGGAAAACTGAAACTAAACGCAACAACAGTAAATAAATTAATGAATAAATAAAATAGGGATACCTGCACATATTGACGTTCCCGAAAGTGATTCATCTTTCTCTTCGGGTAAAGAAGGTGATTTTAATGAGAGGTTGCGTTTGCGATACATCAATGTAACATTTAATTAATAAGGCAACTTGTCTGTTAATGAAGATAAATGCTTGCTGTTGGGAAGCGGCGCGCTCGCCCTACCTTGTAAAAGTACTCATACTTTCTTACTTCTGTGTCGTCAGTTTTTCCAATGGCTGTCGGCAGAAACTGAAAATGGCAGAATTACGTTTCCGGTGTTACCAATAGAATGCACTCTGAAGTGTTCTTGTTAAAACTGCATTCGTCTGTATTAAGCTGCAATCATTCTGGATAATGCAGGTATTTTTTTACTCAGTGTGCATTTCCAATTTCAGTCCGTTTAAAACTGTGTTATATAATATCACGGTTTATCTGCTGTTGTAGAGTGGCTGTCTCTTAATAAGCTTTACTGCAATACAAATTCATTTGATTCCGCTCACCCCTAATGTCTCTGCTCTGCTTTTACTCTTCGCGGGCCATTGAATGCGGATTATGATTATAGCGGTATAATAAAAGTGGGCAGAAAATTTTAAAAGGCTGTCCCTAACCTGCCTAAAAATCTCTTCAAAAATCTGAAAAATATATATTTGCAGTTTAATTTGGTGGCATTAGAAGGCAGGTTTGATCAGACCAAATGGTAGGAACTGATGTCTAATCTCTGATCAGGGGGGAAATATACCTAGAGTATCCCGCATCCCCTCTGTTCCCCATAACAAGCAGGGCCTATGATGTCCGGTTTGGTGTTTCTAGCTCAAACAGGTCAAGAGGCCTTCACAATCAAAGTCGGACTTTGCAAATGTTCTCTATAGCACCACAATGGGGCCAGTGGGTGCAGCCTTTTATAGCCCTGGAAAAATGAATCAGTGGGCATAGAATTTATTTTTCCTTTTTTGGAAAATTGACAGAAGCTTAAAAAAAGAAGAGACAATAACAGTAACAATGGGCTTCCGAGTAAAATACATGTGGTCCTAATAGCAACATAATCTGTGAGGTAGTCCCAGTTTTTACACTTAGAGGGAGTGCAGAGGGAGTTTTAATGATATTAGGCCTGTTATTCCACTACGTGCTCCACGTTTACCTGGCTAAACAATACAAGGGGATATTAATTATGTATCTCCAGGTATGCCGCGCGCTCAGTTCACCCACAGTAAATCTGCAGGGCTGACGTTCAGCCCCATGGATTACGTGAGTGTTTTGACCATGTCTCCACAGGCATTAAGTGAAACTTCCGGGAGTGAAACTAAAGCCTGTGTTGCCCCCGGCACCTGGTCACGGCTAACTGGAGCTAGTTGCTCATACCGTTCAGGGGAAGTGAATGATGTGCAGTGTGCATAGCCAATGTTGTTGCGTCGTGGTGCTGAGGTGTGTTTGGCAATAGAGACGGGGGGGACAGACTATCTACTAAGCTTGGGCTTTTAGCCAAGTTTGCCGGACGTCACTCTGGATTTATGTTGCCGTGTTATATATATATTTATCTGGATATGGTGAACCGCGCACATCCAGCCCTTTATTGCTTTGTTGCTTATCATGAATCTGTCTTCAGGGCTGTAAATGTAGCACCACAGAATATATTGTTGCAACTGGTTAAACTATTGGTTGCAGTTAGTGGCTAGGCATGGTTTATTGTAGTGAATTACATTGAACTAGCAAAGTGGCGGATTTATTGTCTAACTGACTAACTGAACTAACTTAAGGGTGAAAGGTTAATCAAAATGATCCGATGAAATGACCCAAGGTGATGAACTTATTTGTAATGTGGAATATTTATTATGATGAACTGTCAAGTGGCCTTTTATCTGTTAGGTGATTCACTATGACAAATTGTTAGTGTCATCACAGGCTGCCCTAGTGACCACGATGGCTGTTCTTTCCAAAATGCAGAAAGAAAAGAAAAGAAAACCCGCAGGACATATCTGCTCCAGCCCCCCCAAAAACAAAACACATTTAACAAAATTAAACCAAACCTAACACAATCAAACCAATCAAACCAATCAAAGAACAGAAAAATGGGTGCTGCCTTTCTAAAGGTGCTCAGTGTGTGTAGGGGGGAGGGCATGAAATAATTACGATGGAACCTGAACTGGCATATCAATGAGGGTGCAAAACTGTTATGGACTGGACCTAATTAAGTTGTGTGTTATAAACTTTTTTCTGGTAGGTTGGAGTCTGTCTGTGGTCGGGAAGTTTAAACCTCCATGCAGGATATTAGGGAGGTGTGCAAAGGGGTATCGTGATGTGTCTTTAGCAGAGACTGTTAATTCTTCCCCTCAGGTTGTGTCTGGTTGTTCCATACAGGTCACAGGTTAACCATGCTTTAGCCAATAACGTGGAGGATCCAAAACTTAACCCAAAAATACAACCCCGCAACCCGACCCTGCTGCTATCTACCCAAATCCATGTTGTCTATTATTATGCAAATATGGGCTTATCAGTGGCTGAGGATTTTACACGGTTCATTTACTTGTGGAGTGATGCTTTTGCGAAACAGTAGCATGTAAGACATAATGTCAGACCTCAGCCCTCACCAGTCTTTTCGTGGAATATTTTACTGCAGATGTTAGCTGTGCGTCAGAGTGGCTCTTTGGTGCATATTTATTCCTTTCCTTTTTCTAAGCAGGGATTTATTGGCCTGGAGCTGCTCATTTTATACAGCCGCATTCAATAGATTTTTCAATGCAAACAGAAACGGGGTGCTCTGCATGTTACGATGTCACACAAATTTGGCAACTATCAGACGCTTGCCTTATCTTCAGTGATGACCTCAAGGTATCTCCTTTTTCCCCCCTGAATGTACCTTTCTGTTTGAAATTTTATGTTGCAGCATATAAATAACGCTGAACTTCTAGGGATCCATTTTTTTACTTCATGGTTGGTAAGGGAACTCCTGTCAGCTACGTTGCTTGTCACATACCTTCAGCATCTGTACCTCCTTTCACTTGGTAAAAACTAATAAGGAGACATGAAGTGAGACCTTGTTAGGGAAAAGCTACAGACAGCTCCTGCTTCTACTGAACACTCTGTCAGGTTTTCATATATACTGCATCTGTAAACCTTTTATGACTCTGCGTAGCTCATTATGCAGTTATCTGAATCAAGACTGCTCGTCTGCTCGCCTGTCTTGTTTGAAGTTTGTAAACCGAAGTGGTCCATCAAGTCAGGGCAATTGAAATTTTCTTGCCCATAGAAACGGTGGGGGATGGGGGGGCCGCAGGAGGGAGGAAGTTAGACGTGCGCAAAGACGCAGAGGTGAGGGTGGCGCTGCATCAGTGTAGGTGAGGAGCTCCCAGAGGAGCCATACCAGAGTGGTGCCCGTCTCACGTTAATGCACAGATGCGTGTGACGAGAGGCCAGCCCACAGACAGCACACGTTGGGCTCCCACACCCGGGCACATGTTGGAGAGCCTCAGGTTGGGAGAGTGCGCCACACTTAATAGCCAGCACAGCTAAATTAGCGCAGTGGAAGCTTGGGGGTAAAAAACGGTCAGCATGGATGCCGCGTCCAGCTCTCCGGGGCTCAAGGTTGCCATGGAGTTTGCTGTTCTTTCATTAACAGACAGTGGAGCCTTGAGTTAAATAAATCAGACCACTCATCTTTCGATTTGGGAAACCGTTGACAACCCGCCGTTCCGCTTTTCAATTGCCGTGTGCCAGTCTGTGTTTTTCTGACTATTACTGACTCGAGGCACTAAAAAGAAAATAAGGCTTCATTTGATTTATACACAGCAAAACAGTGAAAAGTCTTTACCTTGAGATCATTTTACCAAAAAATACATTACTCAGCTCGGCGTGAGGAGCTGTAAAATAAACAAAAACGACAACAAAACACTGAAAAATGTTTGCACCGTTTAGAGAACCATATTCAGTTAATAGGAATAGCATCCAGTTAACATTTACACTCTGTGGTCAGGTTATTTTTTACCCCCAACTAGTACCAGGTCGGACCATCCATAGCCTCCAGAACATCCTAAGTTCTTTGGGACACAGAGTCTACAAGGTGTCAGGAACGTTCCACAGGGATGTTGGTCCATGCTGGCACAATGGCTTCATGCAGTTGCTGCAG
>JAOVYW010073267.1:5824-20351 GCA_025775045.1 Hiodon tergisus
AAACCCAAACCCCAGCCCCCCCTGCAGGGCACTCTCCGATTCATTTTAACTGACCCCTTAATTGTTTAAGTGGGGGTCAATGGTTGGATTAGAAATCATCTCACCTGATGTTTTCAGGTGTAAATTAGTCAGATGCTAATTGTGTGGTAGCTTGAAAAACAATCTAAGAACACTAGAGTTTGACACCCATACGCCAGACCAAGGTATTTAACATGAAATAATTAAATACATAGACGCTAGCAGACCGTCTATATACACCCACTTGCCACTTTATTAGGTACACCTTGCTAGTACCGGGTTGGACCCCCTTTTGCTTTCAGAACTGCCGTAATTCTTTGTGGCATAGATTCATCAAGGTGCAGGAAACATTCCTCAGAGATTTTGGTCCATATTGACAATGACACAGCTGCTGGTCATTCTCTTATGATCGCTGGCATCCACAAGGCATTTTTGTCCAGAGAACTGCCGCTCACCGGATATTTCCTCTTTTTCGGACCGTTCTCTGTAAAAATGAAATCCCATTAGATCGGCAGTTTCTGAAAAACTCAAACCAGCCTGTCTGGCACCAACAACCAACAACATTCAAAGGCTGCCACCACCAGCCTGTCGGCTGATTAGATATTTACGTTAACGAGCAGTTGAAAAAGTGTACATAATAAAGTGGCCAGTGAGTGATATAAATATATATCTGCGTGTCTATCTGATGTTACAAAATCTAGTGTTAAAACGAATTCAACAAGGAATAAAGTTATTTACTTGGTGTGCAAAACATCCTCGAATGAGTAATATAATCGATAGTTTATATCAATTGAAACCTAACATTTATAGTCTGGTACAAGGACTAAGCTTTCAATCCGTCATTTTGGAATATCGTTGCTGTTCACAATAAATACGGTTTATGATATTTACATACTTCTTACTAACATCTATACATATATTATATATATAATATACTCTCATTGCAATTAATTTCTAAAACTGGATTTATAATTGCTAACAAAACCATTTTACCTTTCAGAAAAATAGGTCGTCACGGAAATTCCCCATAAAATCCAAAACATGGGACCGGGTAATCTGGATATTAACAACTATAAACTTCTTAACGTTGCAGCGGCCACGACAAATTGCAAAATTATGAAACTGCCTAAGTTAAATAAACTGTTTAACTGTTTAAATTGATTAACTCGGTGACAGGCGTGTACTTCAAGAAGCTACTTGCATTATTCCAGGCTTCCACAATTAACAATTTAGGAGATAAATAAACTATATTAGGCCTACTATGAATATAATCTACTACGGCAATATAGACCTTCAGCCAATGATTCGAAACCCTTAAACAGAAACAGAAAATTGGCACGAATGGGTTAATAAAAATGTAAACAAACAAACAAACATCAGCCATGCAGTACACGTTTGTAACTGTAGAAAAACTACGAATGCACTACATCAAAATATAATGAAATTAAATGGTCACGTGGTTCGACAGATGTATCCAACGTCTGATCCAGCGTTTCTGGAGTGGTTAGGAGGGCTCAGACGTCGAGCGTTAGCTCCTGTTTCTGTTTGGGGAGGTGAAAACGCGGAAGTTTCCACCCAGAAAACGCTGCCACCGCAGAGATATAGCTCGTGATGACATTTGCGCCAGCTCGAGAGAAGAAGTTGTCACTCTTTGGACATGCAGTTACTGTAGCCGTGGACGTGGAGTAAACTCCCATGGCCACTTTACCCGCGACAGAGAGGAGAGCGTTTGCTCTGAAAATCAACAGGTAACTATTTGTTTAACACCCCTGTGTGTTCGGGATAATTATGTCGTGTGTTGGTATTTTCATTAGCTTGGCGAGCTTCCTGTGGATCAGGGCTGTCAGGAAGAAAGCGGCGAGTGGAATCCGGAGCAGGCTGCTACACGTTGTGAATGTTAAGTGCAGGAGTTCTAGAACTTAGAAACAAAATGCATAAAGAACGGAGCTGTTATGGGTAAGAAATGGTGTTAAGGTTTGTCTTGATTTATATTTTATCAACATAAAATATGGAACATTTATGCATTTGCTTAGGGAAATTGTCACACACGTGACAAACGAGGTACGCTCAGTAAGTCTGAACTCTTTGAATGCACATGTATTAAATATATAGTTAACCGAGGGTAACAATTACAACAACAACTTAATAATATTAACAATAAAAGTAATCATAATAAAAAGAATTAAAAAAAGACAACTACAACAATTACAAAAATGGTTAGTTGACAGTGTATGGCTTGATAAGTCTTGTGTTACAATAAACAACCGTGAAGTACAATCAGTTGAAGGTTTGAAATACGAAAATCACATACTGGAAAGAAATAGAGACCCGGGGGGAAAAATGTCCTAAACTCTGCCGCGATAAATTTAGCGTTCACTATATCCTTTCCGAAGTATTTGCTCTCAACCTACTTCTCGTTTTATACACTTTAAAATTATTTCCCCCTTGCGAGGCATCTTCGGGGGACAGGCACCGGTGTTGTGCAGCAGGTCAGGGACACATCGTGTGCATTACTCAATCGGCGACCAGAAGTGCTATAAACGTGCTTGCGGATGTCGTTGTTCCTCCTGGCTTAGATGGCCAGGTGTGAAGGAAGTGAGTCGGGGACTATTGTGTGCTGCGTGCGTTCCACGGGAACAGGGAATAAAGTCAAATTAGATCGAATGGCGGAAAGAATTTATTCAATACTGCCTAGTAAAATGGGAAACAAGAAAAGCAATCAGACGTAACTCGTCACACAAGAATGAATAAAACTACAATTATGGGTGTAAGTAATTTATATAGAAATTAATTTTAAAATAACAACAACTTGACAGAAAACGCCACACAATGAGTATGAAAAATATAGCCGATCGTTTAACCGGCATTGGCAGTTTTAAATTGAGCCGAAGATTTAATTAAATCGTCTACTTAAATATTATTAAGGGAATTTGGTAGTGTCTGCTTTTTTTATTAAACATTGTATGATGTGGTGTTTTAGGCGTTTGTGTAAATCAATGGCTGTTTTTAAATATGTCGTATAATTCAGTCTGAACGGAAAACCTACCGGAAATGTGCAGTGGACACAGTATCCTCTAGCTTCCATTGTATCTCGATTGTTTAATTAAAGCTATTATAACTCCAGACACTTTTCCGAAATAGCAAATCAGTTGATGACAGAGAAGGCCTAGTTTTTATAACCATCTGGACATAAATTAGATTTTCTATGGGGTTAGGCTCTTCTCCAGCAGGTGGTGCAGTGGCTGAAGAATTAGACCTCTGCCAGATGGTTGCAGATTCAAGTCTCCACACGAGCTCTTGTACCCTTGACCTGTGTTTCTTAAGTAAAACCCTGTAATGAAAAAACAAAACTTTGCCTTGGATAAGGCTGTCTCCTAAGCAAGTTTATAAAGAACAACACCAAAGTTGTCTGAAGGTTTGTGATTACATCTGTCAAAATCAGTAAATCTAATTTACTAATCTTGTGGTACCGTAGATGAGATAACAGCCATTTTGGAAGAGGAAATATTGTAACCTTGTTTTGTGATCATTTATTTTTTGGAACTAAATGTTTGCTGTACATAACCCTTGTTTATTACTGTTTTTTGTTATTATTATTTTGTTGTCAAGTTAACGCTTTTCTCCTGTAGGACTTACACCTTTTCAATTTATCCCAGCTGGACAGACACTTAAAGTGTGCAGTAAATCTACCTTTCTCCGGACTATAGTAACATTTCCTGAATGAAGCTACTAGTTACAAATCAGGCTTAAGTCAGAATTTCCTTGGAAAAGATGGCTTGATTTCTAAAAAGGATATGTTGGTAGTCCCAGAACTTGGTTTAGATTGGCACCATCGGTTTGTACAGTGCAATGTTGTTGCCGTCTGTCTTATGGTAGATCACTATAGTTATGCTGTATGGTTGTGCGTTTTTAACGGGCTCCAAAGAATCATCTGTAATTGCCAAGAACACAAATGAAGTCCCCTGTATTTATTGGCTTTTTAAGATGCAGCACAAGCATTTTAGTAATGCGATCGACCCCCCTGAACTCTGTGACGGGCATGGCCGTATGCAAGCTGTCAGCTTTCAGTAAATGGGTTTGGTGTTTCCCCCGAACACCTCTGCTGCAGGGATGTGTCTTGGGAGACGTTGTTCCTGACTCAGCGACTGAAAGTGGGAACGGAGGAAGCAGGATAAGTGCAAGAGAACAAATGGGATCTCAGCATTGCTCGCCGACGTTGACCTTTTGCTTAAACTGCGAGCACAGGAAGTTTGCTGCCTCACGGTTCTGAATAGCACTGTTGTGAGCTTTTTATAAATGCTATGGGCAATTGTTAAGAAAATGTCCCCAGCTTGTGGTGGGTCTGGAAGAGGCTTGTACCTGGCAATATGCACGAGCTAGCCTGCTAATGGTGATACTCCCAATAGAGTATTGGGCCGTTCCAGTCAAGAGCCAGAGCTGTCACACTTTTATGGGGTTGTTGGGGAAAAGTAGATGAGTTCAGAATGCTATATATGGTGCTCTGAAGAATACTTTGGGGGTCCTGATGGAATCCCAGTTAATCTTCCGAAAAGGAATGGAATTGTTTGGTTGAAGAGAAAACGCAAAGTCTAAGCTTAAATGTTCCTGTTTTTGCTTAGTGAAATAATCTTGACCAAAATCTGCCAGTTTCGTTACGTAAAAAGAAAGAAAGATATGCCTATTTTTTTCCCCAACAGACGCCCTTCTATTGGGTGACTTGTGATTCTTCAGTATTTACAACTCGCTTCATTGTAATCCATTTCATTGCATGATTTTGAGCCCGTTCAGTGAGCCCACTCTTCCTGCCACTTGACCACAGCATTAAGAGACCCGCGTACATTTGGCTTTTTTTTATATCAGTTGGTTAGTGGAAACAGTGAGGCTAGGTTATTTCATTTTTCCTGATGGTTGTTTAGTGGGAAAATGTAGTCTACCAGTCAGAATAACCAAGGGATATTTTTTTTATGTAAACAAACAAACAAACAAACCAGTGACTATGGACTGTTAGACACTGTGTATGGAAATGTTTGTGCAAGCATTGGAGGGTGGCTATTGGATCAGAAAGGTAGACCTACCTTGGTTCACTGGGCCACTTATTATACTTAATTATAACTTTCTTTTTTCTTTACTGTAGTTTAACTGTAACACCTATCTTATAGCATATATGGCATATAAATAGCACATATTTGGTACAACAAACCAGTATAACTTTGTTCAATTATCAACCAGTTTCAGAAAAATATTCAATGTTATATTCAATGCCTTGCCAGTTTTCAACCAGTTATTATTACAACTCTATTGTGAGCTTGATAACTTGTAATTTAAAGTATACCCTCCTGGAGACAATCGGCTCTGGTACAAAAACCAAAAAAAACAACCTTTGTGCCTTTAATAGCAGCAGCTTGATTACACTCCCATCTAATGTCACTCATACTTCATACTGTCTGTGCCTATTCAAAGCAAATGGATCTGGGCGTGGTGACATAGGCCCTTAACTTGAGTGAGCAGAAACTGAGTGCCTCTGGGGCGTGGCCTGGTAGCACTGTCTGTGAAGCAGCGCTTCAATTGGATCCCTAAACGTTGTGGGAGTCCGCCCTGAGGAGGAGGAGGAGCAGCGTGCATCACATTGTTGTGCAATACCTAACTGGTATGCCCTCAGTTTTACTGTGAAGTCTGGGTCACTGTCATGTGACATTTTCTAACTTTATATATATTAGACAAAGCAGATGGGAATCGGTGGACAATGCTGTGTGTGTGTGTTTAAGGGCACACACAATGTCTCGCAGGTCACAATCCAGGCAGCCTGGGTCCAGACCGCAGAGATTAGCGAGCTTTTTCTTCCCTTATCACGGTTGAGAAGATGGCAGCAGATTGACGGAAACGGGATTTTGTGGCGTACGCATGTCCTCCTCATCTAAAGGTATCGGGGTGGGAAAAAAACCAAAATAAAAATCTGGAACTACTGGACGGCCGTGTGCTCACCGGGGCTCGGTGATTGCGAGGCCCTGATTATAGTTTTGCCCACCTTGTCTTTTTATAGTGTGCCGCTCGAACGGGCGTTCATTTTGCAGCCAGTGCTTTACATGACACAAACTGTAATTACCTTGACCCTGATAATGAAGGTACCGTGTGTAGACGAAACCCATTTACGCAGGTTACGGGAACCCAGAGAGCACTAGACGGAGTTCTGTAAATAAGTATGGTTAGTCTGACATGTGGTGCGCATGTTTACAGCCAACTCTCCAAGTGTTTCTCAGATTTGACAGCTAAAACGAAGTGTGTGTTTTGCTTGTCACTGAAGTGCACTCCACCCAGAATACGTCTGCTTTCACACCAGAGCAGGCACGGCAGTTTACTTTGTGTACGTGGGCGCGCAGGCCTGGGAGGTCGGAGGTCACAAATTCAAAGGACTTTGCCCTCTGGAGCTCTCATTTGCATGTGGATTCACCCCTGTGCCCTGGCTTTATTTTCCAACCCCCTTCTCCTTGGTGTTGCTTTAATGTTGTGGCAAACCTTATGAGAATGTTTGTGCGCCCTCGTGCCTTTTGTCTGAATTAGAGCTGTGCTTTTTTGTGGTGAAGGGACCGGCTGCCAGGAATTCCATTGTCTCCCGCCGGCACGTGCTTCGTGAGGTCAGAGAGTCAGAACAGAGTGAGGTGTGGATATCCGCCTTGAGGGATTCTGATGTGTGTTCTGTGTTAACCGATGCGTCTCATGGGAACACAAGAGGCAACGGCAACACACGGTGATGATAATGATGATATCACAAACCATGGAGGAGAGAAGATTTCTTACTTTCGTTTTTTGCTGCTCCCGTAGGTGATAAAATAATATTTTTGCACACATTCGTGACTCACCGGCAGGCAGGTGGATGCAGAGGTGGGGTGATTAAGAGCTGTGTGTCGCTCCTCCCCGGCACGTTCACGGTGGTGGAGACTGACTGAACCTGCCTGTGAAATCTCCGGCGTGCTCCTAACCAGATTTGGTAGCGCCAAAACTGAGACTCTGCTCCGCATCGCAGGGAAGTTTTTGTGACATTAGGAATTTTCCTGGTGAGACAGGTGTATTGTGAACTGAGAATGATCTTTTTGGATCATGCTTACCCTGACTCTAACCAACCCTGTTTTTTTGGACAGAGGGAACAGCCTGTTACGAGGTTTTGTTATTTCTCTTCCCCAACCCTATTTCCTAAATTAAAGTATGGATCATTTTTGAAACTCACTTTATTGCTTTTTGTCGTTTGTTTTGTACCAACTCTTTCTGCTATATACGAGTGCGTTATATTTACAGTGCTAGTCAGAAGTTTGAGTTCACCTGTACGTTTAACTAAATTATTTATGCACTCATATAAGCTGATAATAGTTGAATTGCATTCAGAAATTGTGTTATTAAATGAATATGTAGATTTTGTCAATATCAATAACACCGAAAGCATGTGGATTGTGGCCCAGAGTTAGATCACTGGCCTAAGTATAACCGTGTCTTTGTTAGATACTCTCTCTAGTTAACTAGCATGTTACCTAATTAACCTTTGAGTCCAATTATGTTAACATATGATGTCCCATGGTAACTATAAATATAGGTAGCATAGGTACAAGTTTGTCATTCCTGAACTCCTATACTTGGCCAAAGTGCACTCAAACTTTTAGCTGGTACTGTATATATAAACTCCTGCTGTCTTAGAAACTTTGCATTTTTTCGTTCTGGTGCAGTAGAACATTTGTGGTAAATGCAAAAGGAAAAAAATATATATATATTCAAAAAACCATGTTAATTAACGGGGTCAGTGGCAATCCTTTGCCCAAAACCCCCAAAAATAATATTTGAAAATGTTCTGAAGAGAGTCTCCAATCGTTCTGTAATAAAACAGCATTCGATGCTGCTTCTCAAGCGTTTCTTCTTCTCTCCCTCGATAGTCTAATACAGCTTCAACGGTACTGAGATCTGGATTTTGAGGGGACCCACGGCCTCATTTTGGTTGTAGTACAGGAGACGGGGACCGCCATGTAGTAACAGACTTGTCAGGCTGGATGTTTTTAATAAAGGTTTTTTTGTGATGTACGGCAATTTAAAGCAGTAGGGCTGTTAAAATATGCTGCTTTGTTAACATTTGAAAGGTTGCCCAGTTAACTCATGGTATTGATGTTGCAGAAGAGATAGTCATTTATTGCTCAGAACAGGTTTAGTTGGGGGTGGAGGTTATCCTTAGTAATAGGCAGAGAGAGTTCATGATCACGGCTTTCACAGCGAAAGGCCTCTGGGACTGAAGAACCACTTGCCCACTGACCCGTTTGGAAAAACGCAACCCCCAAATGGACACCCAGTTGTATTATACCCCTGAGAGCTTCCAGGTCTGTCTCCCTCCCCTGGAGTTGAGGTGGGTGTGATCTTGTTCCCCAGTGGGGTCCCAGTCGCGCCTCTCTACTCCATGGGGCTGGGACCACGTGTCTGCCTGTTAGGGGGGTAGGTCAGAAAAGCCCTTGTCTACCTGGGGTTGTAGTGTAGCAGTCTGATATTAAACACCGCTGATGCAGAACGGTGACACCAGGCAACACCCGCCATTCCCACCCCCCCCTCTCCTTTTCCCCTCAATTAATGGCAATATGATTGCATTCAAATGGTTTTATTGGCATGACTCATTGGAATGGGACTCCGCTCTAGCCATAATAAACGTCCCTCTCCCTATCCCCCACTCTGCTCACTTTTCTCCTTCCTCCTCAGCAGTCTATAATGCTGTCTGTATTTCTTGCTTGATCTTGTTCAGTGTTCCTCTCGTTGGGCACACTATACTACTGAGGACTGTACAATGCTCTCATTGAGGAATGGCCATCGTTGGGAAGTGTCGTGAGCTACAAGAGTAATGAAGGAGCAGTCTCTCTTCCTTCAACTTCAAGTGTGCTTTATTGGCATGACCATAAGTAAAAAATATTGCCACAGCAATACGTAGTAACGTTAAATTAATAAATAAAATTAGTAATCAAAGTAATCAAAATAAAATAAACGAGTAAACAAACGTACAATACAATAAAACCTTCCCTTTCCCTCTCTCCCTGTATTTACATAGGACATGGGTGCACATGAGTGCCTGATCCTCGTACGCCAAGGGTCGGTCTGTCGGTCGGTCTGTGTGGGCGTGGCAGGTGCCTATGTGTGGACTGATTTGGCAGATTGGGGAAGTACGTGTACCTGATTTGATTATTTAGTGGACTGCGTCTCTCTCCCTCTCCCTCCCTCCTGTGGTTTTCTGTTCTTATCTCAGTTCTCTGTTCTACAACCTTACTGCCGGCTCCACTTGACGGCTACATGCGAGTCGTACTTTTCAATATGAGGAAGTCAAATAAAAAATGTGTCTTAGCGATTTTACATTATTTAGTTTTAAGTGTAAGATCAGGCAGGAAAGTTTCAGACAGTCGGCTGTAGGTTAACGCAGGGCAAACCTGGTCTTATCTCAGGTTTACATAACCCACAATTCCACTGTACTTGACGTCTGCTGATTTGGGCAACCCCCTCCCGCCTCATCTCCCAGCTTTTTGACACACTGTTTATGATGATGTCTGTAGGGGGATCAAACTAATCGGGCCAACGGGTCAAGAGCAATCCCGCAGCGAACTCCACGACAAAGATGGTTTTCACATTAAACTGTTTAAACACCCCCATTTACACACCGGCAACAAACAAACAAAAACTGACAACAGCAGAATTTGTTTAATTTCTAATATTTGACTTAGAGGGCTTCAGTTGGTTGAGCCAAATTTGTACTGATACAAGAACCTTGTTTTAAGGTACAGCAGCAGTGATGGATCACAACCCAGTATACAGACTCACAACCTGGTATACATGACCCAAATGCCATTCATCACTTCATCACAAATCTGGCAAATGTGTTATAAACTCTATGGATGACCTCAACTGGTTGTTGCCTCCGCATAGATTTGTTTGGGTGTTTTCATTATGACTGTAAGGTGTTTACTTGTTGCGTATGCTTATTTGCTCAGATATCAGGCGTTAATTCTGTCCTGTATATTCGTAGACCCTGAGAAGTCCTCATCAGTCTTAGGTTTACTTATCTCTGTGTTTCTTTCTTCTTTCTTTTTGTCTATCAGACACTCCTCTGCAGAAATTCGGAGGAACTTCAGCGGGAGTTATGGACAGCCAGGCTCTTATCACAAGCGTCATAGCTCCAACATGTCCGGATCTTTCTGCTTTCAGACAGTGAGTACTGTCCCACCGGGATTTGTGTAGTACTAAAGGAGAGGCCTGTTTCATCCTCGAGGTTTTATGGGGATAGTGTTTGGAAGAGGGTCGTCTGTGATTGTGAATTTTCAGACTTGTTTAAGTGTGTCAGTGTTTACCTATTGCCCTGGTCTCTATCTTGGCCCGTCTGACTCTTCCGACGTCTGGCTGGTTCTCGTTTGCCGCCCCCCCCCCCCAGGGCCGTTAATCCCCTCTCTGTAAGTGGGTCAGATCCACGGATGCCAGAGCAGGACCCGCCTAGCTCGCGGCTTACAGGGTCGGATCCTCGCTCCCTGGGGATTTGGTCTATGCGAGATGATTTTTAATGCCATAATCTTCAGGATGAAATGTTCCCATCAATCTGCTTTTATTTATATTGTATTTAGCCTTTGCTATCTGAATTGATATTTTCTTTAGAGCTTTCTTTATATTATTATTCTGTAGTTTTCAATTCTCAGCCGGTGTGTGAGCCTGCTCAGGGATTTGCCGTCCTGTCGGGGACATCATTCATTTAATAATAGGGGGGGGTGGGTTTCAGCGAAATTTAAGTAGGGTGGAATTATTGGTTTTTTATACCTTTTACGGAGTTATTTTTTTTACCGTTACTGTCGTAATTTATGTTTTGAAATATATAATAATAATAATAATAATTATTATTATTATTATTGACCCCATTAGATGCAACAAAAGCAAAAATGCATTACACAGCTGCACCTGCTGACCAAAGGCACACACTTCTAACTGATTGTTTGTTAAACACTGCTGTTTATAGTTGTTTTTTGGGCCGTTTTTAATGGTCCATGGCTGCCACATTGTGAAAGTCAAAGGGGAAATGGTGTGATGTCACATCCTGAAGACATTACGGTGTGTGTGTGTGTGTTTTTTTTTTTTGGTGGTTCCTTACATAGAGAGAAATGTTTTTTTTCAAGATGCAAACCACACTGTAGACAGCCACTGTCAGTTTGTGTTTCCGGGCGACGCCATTTTCTCAACTTCCTTCTCCGTTTTTGGAACTGAGTTCGCTTGGTGAGTATATTGTAGCAA
Organism: Hiodon tergisus; assembly: GCA_025775045.1. Classification (NCBI taxonomy): domain Eukaryota; kingdom Metazoa; phylum Chordata; class Actinopteri; order Hiodontiformes; family Hiodontidae; genus Hiodon; species Hiodon tergisus. Next base: position 17,120 of record JAOVYW010073267.1, read on the forward strand.
TTTTTAAAAAATTACGCACCTGCTTGTTCTAGTTTAGCCTATGTCATTTCTGTTTGAAAATGTGATTGCATTGGTGGAATGTACAGAAGTGTTTTTTTTTGTCTTATCTCTGGTTCGATTGACATTGATACTTCAGATTGTTTCAAGTAAGCATGGCTTTGGAAATGAACGGAATGCTTGTGCAGAGTACAGTTCGCCTGAAAGGTGGCGGTGAAGAGACTACAGTTGAAGATCTGAGGCTAGCACCTGAGGAATGTACTCTAATAACTAACCATAACTTCTGTCTGTGGGTATCGGACAGACAGCGTGCATCCTGCAACAATCTCGAAGGCTTACTTATTAGAGATCTATTAAGATTAAGATGATTGTCATTATTAATATTTGCAGAGGCTGCAGATGTGTACTCTTGGAGTGGTTTCTAGCTGCCGGAGGTTGTTAAACGAGAAAGGGCTCTTTGTGCAGGTTTGTCCTTCGCACCTGGTAGCGATGATGTTGATATGCAACATCCGGACCAGGAGTTGTGATCATACTGGGTGTAAAAGGTAAAAATGTACGTTCTCAGTCTTTCTCTGTTGGCTGAGCTTGTGCGCCGTGCTCTCTGTGCAAGACTCGATCCTCTGGCCTCCTCCTGTGAAACCCCCTCTCTGAAAAACTCATCTTTCTTGTGACTGTAACAGTGAAGTCACACATATTAGAGCCTGAAACACCCATTTCTCGTGTCCCCTTTCTCACTTTTTTGTGCTGACTGCTCTTGGAGTATTGGCATGTGTTATTTTTAGGCGAAGCTGTGGCTGTGTTCTGGCTATCATGCAGGACGTTCGCGGAGTTCGCCAGTTGACAGAGAGTCACAGTGGAAGTTAAGGCGAAATGAAATGATGCTGTGGCGTTTGGAAGTGACTTGAAAAGCATATGATACTCACTTCCTCAGACCACTCCACTCATGCTTATGTGCTCTGATTTATGGGTTTAGTGATGGACACGGGTTGTTTATTACGTTTTCCAACAAAACTTTTGTTATTTTGCCAGAGACAATATGGTCAGAAGAATAACATTCTTCTCCGTTTCTGAATAGCAACGAAGCAACAGATGTTAAATCTGTGACTGTGTTCCTTAAGGGTAAAGCCACATGGCTGACCGCAGAACTATAATTTTCAACCTAGGCTGAAGTCTGATTATTTAGTCACCATCCAATGGATGGGGATTGGGAAAAATCTATATTTTTACCTTCTGGTGTTTGGGAAGCAGAGAACCCTAGCAGGGGCAAGTTTTTATGATTTAATTTTGTGGTTAAAAAAAAAAAAGAACCTTCTACAGAACCTTACATGGACAGTGAGGCATTCCGGTCATACTGATATGACTATGTCTAGCACACTTGAAGGTTATTGACGTGGAAACCTGAGGATGCCTTTGAGACTATCTCCATAGGTATGAGGACTTATCATGCCCAGTAGGGACCAGAGTTATGCAGAGTCTTCTGGAGTTATTCTCAATGCATACCAGGTAACGTTTCCGATGAACAAGCCTGGGAGAGGTGAATTTCACCGGCCTCGCACAGCGGCTACCCTCAGAACCTCAGGTGTCCACTGCGATTACTTTAATGGGGCTAACAGTAAAGTCGCCTGGAAGTGAGAAGGTCGGGAAATGGGTCAACGCCGGACTAGGCTTTCCAGTCCGGTTTAAGTAACTGCTTCTTTCTGGTTGATTAAGCCCTTGGTGCGTTCTGTAAGAATGTGGGGGGAATGCCTGTGGCCGAGGGGACGAAAGAATTTTCTTGGCGGGAACCCAACGTGGGCCGTGTCTGCCGCAGGGTATGAGTTTTGCCAAAGTGGAGCGTGGCAGAACTTGTTGGGCCCCTCCCCCTCCTCTCAGTCACGTTTGGTTTATGACAAATTACTCTTTAAATGTATGTTATGTGAAGGTTTCTTCCCCCATACCCATTTCAAGTGTATTTCATTGTTTTTGGCGTTCCTACCTTGACCCAAGCTTAAGATGCCAGGCGCTGTTTTATTTGTAACTACCACTGCTAAGACTGTTATTGTGTTTGCTCCATGACTGTCATGGCCACTTGCGTTGATATCGCGGCAGTTAAACTGAATGGTGAGTTTTGTGTGGGTTCCTTGGGGTTCACAGTTATCAAAGAGGCCCTGGAATTCTGTGGGTGGCCTTGCCCAACAGTCACAGTGCCATCCATCCTGCCTTGTGCACCGTTAACACCTTAGGTCCAACCTGCGGAGTGATCTCCAAGTTCTAGCATCTCCTCTCGCAGAGTGATCTGCTCAGGGTAACGTGTCTCTCTCCATGCCCTCCCCCCCTGCCCCCAGCCTCCGTCCTATGAAGCGTTGGAGCCCCTGGACCTGGAGGAGTTCCTGATGACACAGCTGCAGAGCGGAGACGCTGACCTCATGCAAGAGTTGGGCGACTTCCCTGATGACAACCTGGAGGTGGAGTTGGTGGAGAGGGAGTGCCGGACCGTCAGGCACTCTGTCCCGGAGGAAGGGTAAATCCTCTCATGGTCCCCTGTGGTGGGGTGGGGTAATTCCTCTCATGGTCCCCTGTGGTGGGGTGGGGTAATTCCTCTCATGGATCCCCTGTGGTGGGGTGGGGTAAATCCTCTCATGGATCCCCTGTGGTGGGGTGGGGTAAATCCTCTCATGGATCCCCTGTAAATGAATGTTCTGTCAGATATGTTTACAAATATAGCTAATAAACTAGAAGCTCTCTTTATATATTACGATATTGTGCGGTAATATGATTTGAACGTTGTTGACACTACGCTGATCACTGAATCGCACATTGCAATCGCCAGTCTTAGAGATAGTTCGTCAGTGGACGATGGCCTCTTTCCGCCCAGAGTCTCAGGAGAGATGCCAGGCTGTCTCCACCCTGCTGTTCCACTGCTGCTGTTCCATTTGTAATAATTAACAAATATCTTCAATTCATATTGTAGTATTACCAATTTAAGGACAGTTAAAACATTTTGTTTAATTGACATCAGTTCTAAATGAGAAGGGCGTGGTTTGTACGAAAACCAGCGTGCCATAGGCTCCGTCCGAGGGCATGATGGAGAAAGACCGCTTTAGGGAGTAAATTAGGCAGTTCCTGTTTAACCTAATTAGATGAGTCAGAACTGCAAAGCTTTATTTCATGAGGAATCATTAGGTGTGTGTGTGTGTGTGTGTGTGTGTGTGTGTGTGTGTGTGTGTGTGTGTGTGTGTGTGTGTGTGTGTGTGTG
>JAOVYW010073268.1:0-20349 GCA_025775045.1 Hiodon tergisus
GGGGGGGGGGGGGGGGGGGGGGGAGATGGGGGAGAGTTCATATAAGTATGAAGACGTGTCTAGTTTTTTAATTTTAGACAAGTACAACAGCTGTGAGACAGGGCAGGGGCAAAATGGAAGACATGGAGTGTTGGAGGTAAATGGTCAGAAAGAATTAGCTGTTAATACAATGATGCGTCTTATTTCTGGTCTTATTCCAACAGCTGATTAAAAATTGATAGATTATTTATATGACGGGAACTCAGAACTTTCAGCTTTTATATGATAAACCCCATTTTTTACTTTCCATTTTAGTGACTCGGGGAAAAAATAAAAATAAATAAAAATAATAAAAACACTTACTGAGATGTACATTGATTTGTAGGAGCTCAGCCAAAATTAAACTGGAATACACTGGACCTTGTACACTACTTTTGCTCCATTTGTTGTTTATTTCTGTATTATGAAAAAATTGTGGACTGGCAACTTTTCAGCCCATGTAGTTTTATTCAGGTGACTAACGTCCCCATAGATGGATCTATGTATACAAGGTGGCAGCAAGGTTTACCTAGAAAGGAGATTAAAGGCACGTCCTGGAGCTCTTGGTCTTGGGCCCCCAGTAGCTATCTTACCTGTGTGGGTTCTGGCATCTGTCCCAACCCTGCTACTTTCTGCTGGACAACTCATTTATCCCAGTGAGCGGACAAAGCACAGAGGTGAAGGGTTGGTCAGGGACGGTCTGTCCTGGACAAAACTCAGGCGCTGAAGTTTAGGAGACTTTGTCTGCAGATGGACAAAAAATAATACAAAACAAATGTGAGCATTTGGGTATATCAGAAAAATACGGGGACAAAATGGAAACCACAGATCAACGCCAGACACGACTCTAAAACAGTTACCTTTAGCAGCAATAAACACTACTAAACGGTTACCTTTAGTAACTGAATAGTTTCTCAAAGCACCCTGGTTGAATTTTGTCCCACTCCTCCAAGCAGAACCACTAAAACAGAAATTTCTGAACTGTTAATTGAACTAATAAACTGCCCATTTCAGGTCTTGCCTCAACATCTCAAAGGGTTTTAGGACTCTAGGAATAGGCCGTTGCGAAACATAAAACCTATTTTCTTAACCATTCTGTGTGTTTCGGATCATTGTCTTGCTGCATGAACAAGCGCATGGTCGGATGGCCTGACATTCTTCTTTAGAATTACCTTATATGCAAAAGGGCCAAAGTTAGTCATATTAAGATTGGAGCATACTGGCCCAAATCATGCCTGATTGTTTACCAAAGATCTTATCAAACCGAATGTGCAAAATGTGCAAAAATGGGAATACATTCTCCCAGCCTGCATGACATGGAAATATGTTTTCCAAGCAACCATACAATTCAATCCAACCACCATGGTGTTTTAATACTTAAACTGAAATGAAATTTCAAAATCCCTCTTTATGTTACTCACACAAAATTTGGGGTTTGACGACCACTAAAATTAATTTAAAATGTTCTAAATATATTATTCTAAATAACATATATTCTAAATAATATGTTTGTTAGGTTTAATGAGGAGCAGCAGGGGTGGTTTGAATGAGACATAAGTGGAAGTTAAGTGGAAATTTCCATCAACTGCTTTGCCCCATTTGTGCCCCAGGGCCTTTTTTTTAAAAAAAACACCAATGTTCTGATTTTCGTTTGGCAATAAGGACAGTCACCATCTGACGTACGGACCCAAACCATCCATTTAGAGTTAGATTAGAGCAAAGCGCACATGCAGCGTGAGGAGAGAGGCGATAGGCACCAGGTGATGTGTCGAAAAACGCCAACTCACAGAGCTGTACCAGACTGGTACCAGGATACCAACCAATGTTTTTAAAACACATTCGAGGAAACACCATCATTAAATGTCACTAACAAATTACATCAAGTTAAAACGGTATTTAATTCCCAACCCTTTCTTCACTGCACCTGCATCAAAGTGTTTGACAATAAAAGCATTTTTGAGCAGGTGGCATCAAGGGGGACAAAGAATTCTCTAATTGAAACAAAATCACGCACGCTTTACTCCATTAACTGGTACGATTAAGATGAGTCACTTGTTTACTCATGGCACTTTTGAAAGACATATTCTCCTCTACCTCGCAAATAACAATGGCAAAAATTTGAGAATGGGATGGAAGAAAGGCAAACAATTTGCTTGGTTGATCATGAGTGGCAAACATGGATTTCCTAAGCATCTCCCTCTAGCAGACAAACTGTAGCCTCAACCAAGTTCACTCTAAAACACAGGCAAATTCTTCAAACATGACAACAACTCATGTTCAAAAATATTATCTAAAAATATTTACTCTGAATCACTGAAGATTTTGGAACCCATTTTCGAAACAGAACAAAAAGAATAAAGTATCCGCATGCATTAGTCTCTGGCAGAAGACATTCAATGGTGCCGACAGGGAAATTACTCTTGTACACTTAAGTACATCTCAAGCGTCTCTTTTAAACGGTTTTTTTCCCAGCCAGGTCTGCGACTGTCAACTGTATTCTATTGAAATCGTATAGTTAATCCACTTTGTTATTATTATGACTTTATAATATTGTGATAACAATTCTAATAAAACAACACTAAAAACAGAAGTAAATCAAAGTTATATTTAAAAAAAATTAAAAACTAAAAACTTCTTCCTGTCACCTTTCTGGTGAAAAACCGCTGCTGAGTGTATTTTGCCAAATAATGGCGTTTCACATGGGTTGTGTAGTAGCGCGACTCTATCCAAAACGTGGATTGAACCAATTCGTCCTGGTGTCGGTCAGACAACTGAACACTCTTTATTTTTACTGATCGAACCTTTAAATTGGACGCCACATTTGGAATCCATTGCAAACGGATATAGTTTCTTTATTAACAGTATCTAAAGTATAATTTTATTGGGAGCCTTCGTGGGCCTTCTGATTCGTAGGTGAAATAAGCAACACTTCCAAGGGGACCTTTAAAACTGCATGTTTGTAATAATTTATATTTGCAGTGCAGTATGTTCCTTAGCGAGATTGGTGACCGACCAGGCGGCCGCATGCAGGTCTTACATAATAGCAACAGTGCATGTATTGTACAGTCGTTTTATAATGACTATATCCTAGAATTAATATTTAGATGCGTGCTCATTTGTGTACGACTGTTACGGTCATAAAATTACTACCTGCAAATCTGTAAGTACTGATCTACATAACCGTTTTATTGGTTTACGGTTGTACACACGAAGATATGTGTATTGACAGATTATTTTTTATGTATTTGTGGGTAAATATAGGGTGCCATTTTACATTATACACAGTTTGTAAACCTGACATCATCCGAAACTGATCACACCACCATTACTTAACGGGACTCGTTCGGTATATGAGATATTACATATCGCAGGAAATGACCATTCCTTTGCAGTTACAGGATAGTATAGTAACAACGCGCGGATGCTTGACTCTGCATGTACAACACCCGGAAAAAATATGGATTCCCGAACACGATGTAGCTCCCACAAGAGAAATCTTGGTTCTATACATGTTATTCCTGAAACTAAAACTATGACTTCTCAAAATATCTTTGCACAATTAGAATTCGAGTTTGTTCAAGCCTTGCATTCCAATGCACCACTTTGACACGCTTTCGGGTGTAGTAGTTCGTTTAAGCAGACCACCACCGACCTAAAAAAACGTTATTTCTCCAATGTGAACTACAGATATCCAATATATTTAGGCAGCTGCACGTTTGTGTTTGCATAGCAAACGTTGTTGGTTAGGTGCGTTTTATTTTAGCCCGCCTTAGATCATATTACGACCTCTTCAATGGGAGGTTTAAATAGTACTTACATTTTTTAAAAATACAATTATTATTATTATTAAGTGTCTAACCCTAAACCTGAATGACATCTTTTACACAGTCAAACAGTTCTCACCGAGTGCGCTAAAAGAAAGGCTAACATTCCAGTGATTGCCAATAAAGCTTGTCAAATAATAAAATGCGGTTTTACTGCAACTGTTTGTTACTGCTTACAGTTAAACCGCATACAAAACACCCTCATGTTAGCGTGCAATCTCCATTTCAAGACTACCAACACACCGCGAACATCGTTTTAACCAAATCGCGATCACCTCAGTTGTGCGACTCCGTCAAAGCCAGAGTTGTCGTCCTTCTCGTCCGTGCGTGAGGCTCTTGCAGCCGTGTCTGCGTACATCGAAGAATGGCTGGATAGCCAAAAAACAGAATCGTATATCGGATTTGCGTTTCGCTTTCCCAATAATTTGTCCACCCAGTACTCTGCTTCTCTGCCTCTCTTCCTATCCCCGGCATGCATGCAGACTCACTTACTCAGGCGCTCGCGCTTTCCTGACTCAGTAGCCCCCCCTAGAGGTTGCCAATTTTTTGAGGGTAAGTTTTATATATATTTAAACATATTCCTTAGTTTTTGTTTTTTAAAATATTGCAATGTCACAGATGTCCACAATTAAACAAATGAACAAAGATACATGAGTAATATTATTCACTGATGAGAACAACTAAATGAATTACGCTACTTAATGAAATATCGTCTTAATGACAGCGACTTAAACAATGTTTACTTGGTTGATCCGTTTCATTTCAGGAGCCAATCTGATTATTTTTAGGCTAAATCATAGGAATTGAATCCGGTTTGTTTCTTATTGTTAATATTTTTGTTATAATTTGACTGAGATTATATTTTTACACAGAATTTTTTTCCCAGATTTCTATATCATTCACTTTTTTATTAGAAAAAATATTACAACATAAAATATATGTCTCATTGTTATTCATTTAATGAAAAAATGCGCGTGAGACTGCTGCTATCCTTTTTAAAAATCAATGACACGCACATTGAATTACGTGTTTGTTAATCCATTTATCTGAAATTATACCGAACAGTCAGTTATTATGTATGTAGGTTTTATTTCCGTGAACACTAGTAGAGTTATTTACTTTTATATTGGTGTTGTAGAGAACAGAGTTTGGGAGGCTCTGTGTCCCTGGAATGGGAGAGAAGAGCACTTGACCCTGAGTGCAAGGCGGGTGGGGAACCCATACAGTGGTTGTTTAACCACTTTATCAAAAATGACATCATCATGTCAATAACAATGTGGCACTTCAGCGCTCCATGGCTGTTGGTGGCAGCTCAAGCTAGTTTGCTAAAGGACTCTTTGAATTTATTCTGATGCCCAGACCAATATTCTTGGGTGGAGGTGACCCAAGAATGTAGATATCGCCTGCCATGGATGTTACACAGTTTACTATACAATAACTACTACTTTGAGGTACAAACATAGCTTATTGACAAAAACAAGACCAGAAATCTTGTCACCAGAACATGGAAAAGGAAAGTTCTGTTCCTGAAGCACTCACTCTCGGGTTTCCTGTGACTGTGGCAAACAACAGAGTGAAGCTTGTCTTTTCTAACCACAAAAGCACTCAAAACCTGGTCTCCCGGCACTGCATCTCCCATATCACTAAAAGGTCTAAACCGGTTAGCAAGGACAAAATATGACATTCATGGATTTCACTGTCGCAAACACCTTCACTGACATCTTGTAAAGATGCATATTTGAATTCAGCAAAATAGGTAACAAACAGAATAAAAATATAATAAATCTTATTCAGTATTTCTTAAAAAAATTCAAGGATAAATAATATTAGACAGATTCATTAAGACAGTGGAAGATGGACTGAGTGTTGAAAATACACAAGCTGGTATTAGGAAAAGGTTCTTCTTTGAACTTGAAAGAACAAAAATGACATAATGTGGATGATCTGGGCAGGAGGCAGAATAGAACTCTCCATTTGTCTAAAGCTGTAATGTCATAACGAAGTTTTACATCCATCTCCCCTCATAAAACCCTTTTTAAATTGGACATGAAAAAAATAGAAAGTCAAAATCAGAGGAGGTTGTTATGGACGGAAGACTTTGTGCTTGGGTTCTCTGCGACAAAAAAAAACACGATCGAAAAAGACAAGATCTGGATGAGATGAGTGGGTCTGGATGGTGGATTTCTGTGTCTTTCTCTCGATTTCTCTCTCTCAAAGATACACATACATACTGAGAACACTCTATAAATGGTAACCCATAATGTGAGCAGATTGAATTAAAGCACTTGAGGATTATCAGGGAAAATAATATACAGACACCATCTGTTCTACTTAGTAGTTAACTGCCCAGGCTCAAGTTTTAGGGACTTAATGATTCAGTGTTTTAGTTAGGGGAATTGTTCAGATCTTTATTTTGAAGATGTCCTTAATGCTTAATGATGTAACCCATATTGTATATAAGATACCAATAACAGAGTTTTGCTGCACCCTCTAGCACCGTTGTCTTCCTAAAATGTGTATCAAATCAAGACAATCCATTTCAAATGATGACTATTTACCCTCTGAACATCCTCTCCTATTCGCTATGCTTCAGAGTGTTGCCTGGCAACACATTTTCACTTCCAGCTCAATGGATACTAAGCTGTCATTCAGGAAAAATTGCTTGGTAAACAGGCACAACAATGTATAAGGTTATTGGGGAGAAATTTAGTTTCTTTCTCTGTTCACTGAATTTTATGAAATGCTGTTATAAAGTGCTCAAATGTATCAGTTTTAGCATGAAAATTGCATTTTTCCAATCGGATGGTGTCCACACAAACCACATAAATCTATATTATACTATATTAACTTAATAGTTAACTACTTAACAGCAGTTGTTTTGTCAGTCAGTATAGGCAGGACTCAATATTACCTGCAATAACTATTGCAACACAGAATTTGTTTCCTTCATTCAAGGAACCGCAGCAAGAATCACAACTCTGAGGTCCATGTAGTTAGGCAATGTTATTGTGACCTGCATTTTGGGTAACTAATCTGCCCAACAAACTCTAAGAAACAAGCACTGACATTTTTATCACAGCCGTCCGACACAGTGGTGGACAACATGAAGAGCCAGTTAATCGTCAATAGCTCCACAATGCCGTTTATTATGTAAATAAACCCGCTTCAGCCCCTGGGGTAGCGCCAGGTCGAGGCACGTCAAATCCCCTAGAATCTGATTAGGGCTGGGGGGGGGGGGGGGGGTAAAAAAAACCCGAAAAGAGGGAGCTGAAGAGCACAGAGAGAAATATGAGTGTGCCTGTATTATTTATCAGCCTCTTCTAATCTCAGGCTGTCTCATGACCTGATTGACTCCGGGCTCATGATTTACTTATCCTGTTAGAATTGTATAAATAATGTGCTACACGCCAGCCAGCCCCGTCATTATCTTTATACTACGCCCACCCCAAGAGGCTTTTTTCCCCTCAGCATTAAAAGGTGCAGAGAGGACAACCCTCTCACGTGAGGGCATCTCATTGCAAATTTCATACAAAGAGTGATTTATTCAGAGGTTACATAATACCAACAGCTCCGTGGACTATTCCTTGTGGCGCTTTACAGTTTAGTTTGCTTGCGGGCACAATGCTATATCCATTCACTGGTAAAGACATTCCAGCACACATCTCCAGAGGGAACCATATCTGTCCTGTAGTTCCGCCAACGATAAAAGACTGTAATGTCGTGAAGTTACAATAAATAGCAGTGCGTATAGACATGAGAGCTAGCTTGAGGAGTCAGTACATAAAGCCAGAGCAAGAAGCTTGTTATGGTAGTAAAGTGTCAGAAGGGTTAGAATTAGCATGCATGCCCTGTAAGTGCAGATTTGCTGTGTCAGCAGTACCAAAACCCAAACTCTGTAATTACTGTGTCCTTCCCTTTAAAAAACTCAAGAAAGCAGAAACTTCTATTAGTTTCCAGGAAGAAGAAAAAATCATATTTCCAGAGCTGTTTGTTTTTGCTACATGTTTTTCTGTACAGTGATATACAGAAGGAACACTTAACTTTATATTCATTGGGTAAATTAAATAGTTATGTTATAACGGATGAAGTACACTGGAGGACACTCTATACATGACTATATCCTGTATTGGCCAGTAAAAGCCAATGACCAGCCCTTCCCTTTCCACCCTACCTCTTAATTTGCCCTGGGAGCCTCCTCTGGATGTCCTATTTCATGTGCCACAAAGGCCACAAAGGTCTCTCCTGCCCGTCTGCAAAGGGCAGTTACGATGAGCCCGATAGGCAGAAAGTCCAGTGTATTCTGGTTTATTTGGACGTGAACCGCTTTGAAGAATTATCAAAATACATCTCGTGTACTGTAAATTTTGAGTATCCAAAAAGTTTGGAAATATTTGATCCCATACTTTGAGAATTTGCACTTTCCTCTTGGAAGGATTTAATTGAAATACACATATGAAAAACAGAAAGACAAACAATCTAGAAACTGATCCTATTTTGTCCTGGCAACATTTCATGAACAATTGAGGGCCACAGAATGACCAGGTTTAAAAGTTAAAACCTAATGACACAGCACTACAGTAACTTGAGAGCCCATTAAAGTTTTCACTGTTGTTTAAGTGGCTAGCTGCTGATCAATGGTTCCCAAGGCGACATCGCTTCTAAGTTAGGCATTGTGTACAACTCTATGACATATTATTTAAAACAGATCAGCCAGTGATCACACTACCTTTTGTCTTTCTGCCTTTAATCTCTGGAGCGGTATTGAAATGTGTTGATTAGAACACTGTGTTGCCACATCGTATTTTCAAGATGGAATGTGGAACACAAACCCTGACCCCATCTCCAAGTCCATTAACTTGCCGCAGCGCTATTTGTAAAGACTTAACCCAGGACACACGGGCTGAATTGTCTAGCTCAAACTTCGGGGCCTCATCTAGGTTGGTGCTGCACGTGACACGTAAATAGCAGATTAGTTCCTTTCTATGTAAAACTATTTAAGTTCCTAAACACTTGTGTCATACTGTTATAAATAATGTTTTCACAGTTTAACATTCTGGTGGCTCGAGCCAAGGCGAGGTTCAAACTCCGGTCTCCTGTGCCATAGCCTGTGGAAATTCCCACATCCCACAGCCTTCTGCAAGGCTTCAGAATTGCTACAATAAAGAAGGATAGTTATTTTTAACTAGAAAACTACAACTATCAACATAGTTTCTTTTGGTACCATGAGGGAGAAAATATCGAATTTACCGATACTCTGGCGCCCTCTAGCGATTCACTGAAGTTCCCTTTATGTGTGCAGAATTGAGCATTGAAATTTAATCCAGCGATTCGCCAATTGTTGATTTAACAACCAATATTGTCTGGGTAGTTCTCAGAAAATACGATAAAGGGGGATTCTGGAAAACTACTTTATCGATTCTGCGACACCTGTCATTATTTGTTTGTTTATTGTATATATGATTAAGTTTCAGAGCCGAATTGATTGGCAGTTTTTAGAAGAACTGTTTAATACGTCAGGCTTGTGTGTCAAACGTTTCTATTAATTGACATTTCTAATCACAGGCACTGCTCACACCTGGTCTGGGCTGCATTTTTGATTCAGTAAAATAGTATCGCTAATAAAACGACAGCTTATGTGCTGTTACAACGACGCTTTAATACGATATCAAGTCGAACGGGGAAGCCCTTCTAATTTAACAATTAATATTACATGTCATGGTAGGCTTTGAGCTATATGGCGACATCGAATTACATTTTACACATCACCGACGCCCATCTCCAGAAAGAACAAAGCACAGGAACGAGATAGAACACCGTCTAAGAACAAAACTCAGATGAACTTTCATAGGTTGAATTTCTTCGAAACAACGGGAGCCTACCATTAAAACAATCAATCGTTTTAATGTTTACTTGTGGTCAGTATTTATTGATATATGTACACAACAAAAATACAAATGACACGAAATTTAAAAAAACGAAATATGATAAATGAAGCTAGAGAGAGTAAGAGCACGCGATAACACAAACCGTGACTATAAAATATAAAGAACTGCAAACTAAATTCCTACTTACAACCGCATCCTCTTTTTAAAAAAATCGTATTTGTCCTTAAAACCCTGCTAGGCCTACTACAAAACTCGATTTTGCTTCATTGCCCTTCAAATATCGACGTTTTTAGAAAATAATTTCTTCCAAAACCAAATCTCCGAGTAAAACCGCCTCCATGCGCTTTAAAATAGAAGGTGCAACTGAAAATGTCAAGATCTTCAGCGGGTCCCCTTTCTGGTAAAGAAGCCGGTTCCCGATCACACTATTTCCAGGTGAGAAAGATGATTTACTATTTCAAACACTCGAAGACTATGATTGTTTATATTATCGGTCATAATCACTTGTTGAAAGGGAAGCCTGTAGATTCTAGGAGAGGTAGCTGTCCGCTTTGGACCTGCGTTGCGATATTTTCCGATAATACAGAAACCAAATTGGCAGAGCAGACCACAAAGTACATTTACCGCTGTTTCTATTCTGGCGCACATATTGTCGAACGCATTCGATCAGGGTTGATCGAGAAATGCATGAATCGTTTTTGAATAACGTTTAAAAAATATGTCTTATCAATTTACACTCGCAAACCAGGCCTGCGTTGCTAATACATTTGTAATTGTTACATTTGGGCTTGCGAAATGAATTTCTATGCGTTATTTTGTAGAAGTGATTTGACTAGGTAAACTAGTTAATAGTTTGATCATATGTCGCAGGTAGTCGTCACGCTTGGGATCATACAGTTAGTTAAAGACATAGGCTCGGTGTTAGACAGTTTAACTTCACTGCTATCCACATGTATTTGGCATTTTCGCTGTAAATGACTATGCCAATCTAACGGCTTCTTTTATTTTTAAGAAACATGCATAAATTGATGATCTGAGAGTCAATTATAAATCACCATTATTGCCATTGTAACCAAAGTTGTTTCAGTGATGGAAACTAAGATCAGCACTTTTATCTATCCATCCATCCATCCATCCCCCACCCTGTCTCTGTAGCGGCCAAAGAAATTGCCAAAGTGGCAGGGCCGTTTCAAATGGTCAGATGGCAGCATCTCCTCCGACACAACCTCCAGCTTCAAAAAGAGGCAGGTAATGACCACCCTGGTCCTGTGAAGTCTGGTCAGACTCACTGTCTACTGTGGCAATCCATGGTCAGGGTCATGAAGAACACAGACACAGGCGTTTGCTCGGACACGGGAGATGCTGTATGTCATTGCAGTTATTTTTTGCAATACTATGTGGCTTTGTTAAATACAATACAAAGAAACATATACTCTGGAAATCACCGTTTACCTCATACTAGGACCAATGCAAAGATGAATGCATTCATTTTGTGCCACCTCACAAATGCGATGTCTACAGCAGAGGTCCGCAAATCTGGTTTCACAATCCTACTGATTTTTAAGGTCTCTCTAATAAATTAAACACAGAGTACCTGGAGAGGAAATTTAGGACCCATTAGTATATGCTATTTACGGATTAAGGGTTAGCGCAGAACGATAACCAGAATCTGGCATGACTCCTGGCAGGTGAGACGCCACCACAGTGTTTTATACCGTGTGGCTGGAGAAAAAGAACATTTCTAAAAGGAGAAATAAAAACATTCAGTGATTAAACTGCAAGTCTTCATATTCCATGCATTAGTCTTTTTTTACAGTACTGCTCAGCACAAATATCAGCTTTTTAAATATATACAGTGCTGGGAAAAAGTATTTGCAGTAGTATCCTGATTTCTTAGTTTTTTGCATATGTCCCGCTTAAATGTTGCAGATCAAACTAATTTTAATATTAGACAAAGATAACCCAAGGAAATACAAAATGCAGTTTTTAAATGATTTCATTTATTAAGGGAAAAAAGCTATCCAAACCTACCTGGCCTTATGTGAAAAAGTAATTGCCCCCTAAACCTAATAACCACCCTTGGCGGCAACAACTGCAATCAAGCGTTTCCGATAACTTTCACATCGTTGTTGAGGAATTTTGGCCCTCTCTTCTTTGCAGAATTGTTTTAATTCAGCCACATTGGAGGGCTTGGCCTGTTTTAAGTCATGCCACATCATCTCAATCGGATTTAAGTCCAGACTTTTATTAGCCCACTCCAAAAAATTATTTTGTGTTTTTTTGAGCCATTCAGAGCTGGACTTGCTGGAGTGTTTTCGGAACATTGTCCTGCGGCATAACCCAAGTGCGTTTGAGCTTGAGGTCACAAACTGATGGCCGGATATTCTACTTCAGGATTTTCTGGTAGAGAGCAGAATTCATGGTTTCATCAATTACAGCAAGTCGTCCAGGTCCTGACACCACCATGTTTGGCTGTTGGTATGATGTTCTTTTTATGAAATGCTGTGTTCGTTTTACGCCAGATGTAATGGGACGCACACCTTCCAAAAAGTTCAACTTTTTTCTCATCAGTCCACAGAATATTTGCCCAAAAGTCTTGAGGATCATCAAAATGTTTTTTGGCAAATTTGATACGGGCCTTTGTGTTCTTTTTGGTCACCAGCGGCTTTCGCCTTGGAACTCTCCCATGGATACCATTTTTGTCCAATCTCTTTCTTATGGTTGAATCATGAACACTGACATTAACTGAGGCAAGTGAGGCCTGCAGTTCTTTAGATGTTGCTCTGGGTTCTTTTATGACCTCCTGGATGAGTTGTCAATGCGCTCTAAGAGTAATTTTGGTAGGCCGGCCACTCCTGGGAAGGTTCACCACCGTTCCAAGTGTTCTCCATTTGTGGATAATGGCTCCCACCGTGGTTCAATGGAGTTCCAAAGCCTTAGAAATGGCTTTGTTGCCCTTTCCAGACTGATACATGTCAATGACTTTGTTTCTCATCTGTTCTTGAATTTCTTTAGATCGAGGCATGATGTGTTGCTTTTTCAGATCCATGCTTAATCACAGTTCATTCATGATTTAACAAGGGGGGGCAATTACTTTTTCACATAGGGCCAGGTAGGTTTGGATAGCTTTTTCCCCTTAATAAATGAAATCATTTAAAAACTGCATTTTGTATTTCCTCAGGTTATCTTTGTCTAATATAAAAATTAGTTTGATGATCTGCAACATTTAAGTGTGACAAATATGCAAAAAACTAAGAAATCAGGAAGGGGGAAAATACTTTTTCACGGCACTGTATCTGATCTTTAGGATTTTTGTGTTCTTAGGACTTTGTTAGATATTATAGTTTATCTAAACAATCTGCAAGGAATAACATTAAATTCTACCGTTTTAGAAATTCTGTAGTTTGAATAATATTGATACATGTTTCTACACACAAGTTCTCTCCACTGAATAAAATTGCGGCTGTAATAAAATATTTCGCAGATCCGTTAAATTATCCATTTGGTGCTGGAGTTCAAACAACTGGATGTCCTGTTTTTCCATGCTGCAGCATAGTATGTGTAGTCCAATATAAGTTTAGTTACAAAAACGAAGAGACATCTGTGAATAGACTTTTGAAAAATCTCTGTCAATATGAATTTTATTTGTCTGAGGATATACAATTCTGTCATTTTACCACCACCGCAGCAAATCAAATTAGGTTTCTTGCAGTGTAACTGGTTGTAAATTCCCTGTAGAGGGCAGTATTTAGGAAGTATTTCAAAGGCTGCTCAGTGTCAACCCAAGCCCCTATGTGCTGGTGGTCTTGCTTCTTGATAAATATTTTCAGGTCGAGCTAGATAAAGTTTCACATGATTTAAAAGAACGAATGCTTCTGTTAGCACTGATTTATTAATTGGGTGCTTGTGCCATTTTGTTATTTTGAATTTGTGCATGGATGTATTTCTAGGGTGTTTTAAAAAACGGGCTTGAATAGAAATTCCTCCATAAATTAGATTAGTGTGACTATAAGACATATATGCTTTGGAAAGGCTATTGCTCAATCCAGTGTTATCGCTTAATCCAGTTTGGCTGAACATAGAATACTGAGCACTGGACAGAGGTTCAGTAATGGTTCAAAGCAGAAGCAGTGTCCTGTCTTCAGTTCTTGAGAATCTACAGAGGGCAGCAGAGAGGGGAGAGAAGGACAGATTCGGAATGATTTTTTTTCTGTGTAGTAAAAAACACAGAGGGAAGGTGGGTGGACTGAGATTCACCAACTGAAGTTGTATTTTGCCGACAGTATTTATAATGGATTTACATTAGATGTACGTTTTTCTTCACTTTCCTTTAATGCAATTGTAAGGAACGTGAGAGGCGGCAACATCAAAGTACTGTCAGAAAAATAGAGGCGCACTGCAAGTTTTATGTTTGCCATGGCACGACACTCGTGGTGTTTAGATATCAAATTATTTTTAAATTAACGGATGTGTCACATTTTTCACCCCACATAGAACTTTCTTAATGAAGCAAATCACATGACTGTGGTTGTCAGCTTTGTGGATGCGTGTGTGTCTATGTCAGTCCAGTTAGTTTTCCTCCTTTAACAGCACTGCTTGTAACTTCTGTACACTATTTGTTTTTTTATTTATTTCATTTCTACTTTCATTATTGGTTCTTTCAGCTGTATGATTTAATGGTTCACCTCCTGTCTGAAGGTACATTATCCACTATTATCCACTGTCATACACAACCAAAAGAGGACCTTATGCACAGGATATGAAATTAAATCTAACCAATTAGAGCACAGCCAGCCTGCTTTGATTTTTTTAGCCTCTTATTTTTACTTTTGTATTGTGTAAGGAATTAAAACTATAATACCGTGTATCATCGTTTAGGTTCGGAGATCACCCGTAGTGATGCTGTCGGCTAAATAAATCGCTGAAGTAATTGGTCTATAATTATGAATGAATATTGGTTTTCAGATAACTGGCTCACATATGAATATTTTTCCCGGTACAATGGATATAACTAAACCTTTGGCCTTAATTACAATTCTATTAATATGGTGCCTGGTGCCCATCATAATGCCAGTCGTTCTGCTTTGGATAAAAATGGGTCCAGAAAGTAATACATAAGTCAATACCCATCTGGCTCCCGCCTGACTAACTAATGGGGGGAGCTTGTTTTAGACAAGGCACTTGACTGTTGAGACACATGAAACGTCCATAATCTTTATTTTTGTAGTTTTTTGGCGTATGTCATAACTGTAGCATAGAAATCCGTTTGACGTTTGATTGAAATTTTTAATTAAATGCACCAGCACATCAATATGACATACATTAGTAAGTAAATGCATTTTAAAAAGAGATGTATTTATGTTGGAAAAACAAACTGTAGGCCTGCGGATTAAGACTCTCTCCAGCAACCAATCTACAACAAGCGGTATGAGAGGAGGGGCTTCTGTGGAAAGTCTTTGCAATTTTGATGGATTTTATACATACAAACATAATGTTAGTGAAGTAAGGAAGGGACAGCTTATTTAATAAAAAGTAATTAAAAAGCGACATGGTTAATGCACACTGGAAGCATGCCTTTATTTTAAAAACTGTGTCTTATGGGGCTGTACCATAAAGTATTATTGACAACCAATTGATTTTAATCATGTTCTACTGCAAGGTATTCTTCTGTTGCATACATGTATTTGTTTTGCGTTCAGCTTTTGCCTTTATCTGCAGTAACAACTGGTTTGAGATAATTTTTCAAAATAACGTGGGAGGGGTCCCCTTGGTAAAAGAGTGACTCACCACTGCAGAAGAAATATCATGCATAACACGGCAAATATTGAATTCAAGGAGCATCATATTTCTTTTGACGCGAAAGCATCGACTGTGCACTTGCAGAGGATCCCTTGCGGTGTTCGTCCGTAGAATTGAACCAAATCGTTATAAATACACTGAAACCATCCTCGACTGATTTCGAATCCTTAGGGATGCTGTACAAAGTACTGACAACTTATTGATTTGAAAATGGGCAATCTACTTGATTGTTCCAGAGCATCATAAGCGTACGGGGCTTTGGTAATCACCTCCTGGCCAATCATTTGTCAAGAAAAAAAGAAAGGGGAAGCTGTACTAAACGAATACACGAGACATAAAATAAACAGTCGTTTATTTTTGTTATACGGGAGAAAAATGTTACGACGGAGAGAAAATTGCGCTGTCTTCTTAGTTACCCTACTGTTGCTTCATCTCCCGAAGTTGGGCTTCGTTGACCGAGAATTTTGTTCTTAATTGCGGATGTCCCTTTCCAATTCGAGCGTCTTTTTGCTCAACGAGGTTAGTTTGTTTCTTTTTAAAGGGGGAATTGTCGTTTATCGAGGCGGAAAAAGCATCAGCTAACACACAACTTTGGAGCGTTTACTTTTTTTGTCAGGGCTGTGCTAGGAATGTTTAAACCATGTAATGTCAAATATAATTAACGCTAATAGACATCTGAAGATAAAATGACACTGATCCCTTGAAATATAATGTAGTAAACGCAGTGGA
The DNA here is from genome assembly GCA_025775045.1 of Hiodon tergisus. Classification (NCBI taxonomy): domain Eukaryota; kingdom Metazoa; phylum Chordata; class Actinopteri; order Hiodontiformes; family Hiodontidae; genus Hiodon; species Hiodon tergisus. The sequence goes on from JAOVYW010073268.1 coordinate 16,256, forward strand.
ATGCCGATATGAAACGTTGGTTTCTGATGGAATTATGAATGCTGACAGTGCTAGTGTTAGTTTGACGTAAGATAGTCAATCCTTTGTTGTGGCTAAAAGCTTAACGTTCGTGGGTATGCTGAAACTTTTACACAAGCAAGAGAGTAATCAGAAACGTGGACCAGATGCATTCATCTACACATTTGCCTAATATAATACACACACACACGTGTAAGGAAACTGTGTGTGTGTGTTATTTTATACATAATACTTATACTAACAAGATGTTGTAAGAGATGAATACAGTAAACTGTTAGGTAGTGGGAGTGTCAGCAATGTGCCTTATAGACTTGATTGTGGGTAAACCAAGTAATGCAACAGCAACTGGACGTTTAGTAAAAAAAAGTCTCTAAACCTCAGAAAGGTACCAGATACATAAGTATTGTACATCAGATTTCTGCACATCAAAACACAAAAAACAACAACAAAAAAAGTGCTCTATGGCTGCATGAGACAATCCTGTATGGCAAGTTAACTGCTGCTCAGGAGAGCTGCATAATCAGACAATATTATGGTGGCAGAAACGTGTTAATTGTAAATGGATTCAGTGGGGCACTGCTTCCTTCACTGTTAAGTTAGTGCACCTCTTGTGTTATATGAAATATGAGTTTAAATATGTGCACAGTGTACATGTGTGGCTCAGAACAATCGGACAAATGGAAATGCTGGGGCTTCTGAAAAGTAACGTGAGAGTTGTCTTAGTGTGCATACTGTCCAGGAGTTATTTGTTCCTATCTTAATGCAAAACGGTTCAAACGAGGTAATCGATAAACTGTTCATCACTGGGACTTCCATGGAAAAGCTTACACTTTCTTGGCTCGAGTGCTTCAGTCTCCTTGGAGAAAGGACCCACGTCTTCTCCTGTATGTAGCTGCTAAACAAACACTCTAATCTGGTGCGGTTAATTTAGCTTACTAGTTTACTTTTCTTTGTGGAACTGGATATTTAGTAAATGAAATTAGGGAGTTTATTCAAAGGTAGAACATCAGTGCTGGGACTTGAACGGGCTACCTTGTGATTTCTGGTTTGATTTGTAGTCCCACACAGCAGCCATTAGCTAATGGCAAGCTTCAGACCTGAAGCTCTTATGAATTAATCTTCCTACAAGCGCATCCATCTCCCTCAAGTGTGTGTTGACTCCTTATCCTACCGACGCTGTCCTAAACCCCTTCAGCCTCCTCAGCCGCTACAGTATTGCCATCGAGACAGCAGAAGAACTCCCGGTCACCCAGCAGTTCCCATTACCGTTCCATGCCACTCAGGGTTGTGCAGGTTGATGGCTATGACTGGGCAGCGTGCGCTCATGCTTCATTGCGTATTATGGGTCCGCTGACTTTCTCTGAGGGTAGCAGAAGGCACATTTACCAGCCATTCGCCAGTTTCCGAGCTCCACTCTACTCATGATTCATGCATTCAAAGTGCTCCTGCTGAATTTGGGTTTATGCATTGTTTATAAATTATAGATTGGAAATCCACTGGAGTTCTAAACTAGAAGTGACACATGGCCACGTGGGGTCTGTTCAGTTCCAGCTTAAATCAAGTCTTTAGTTTAGTGAATTTTATTTTCTCTGTCTGGCAGTGAGTGTGCGTTTAACTTGAACTCAGCCAGTCTGCAAAAGTATATTTTTAGGCTCGACACACAGAATGGGATCCAAGTCACAGGTATAGAATGTATTTGGGTCAATGTGGTCACTCCCGGGGAGAAAGAATATTAATTTTCGCGTGCGATGCTGTTTTTCTGTCTGCTCAGTGCTTGTCCCATTAGGCACGCTTTATCAACTACCTCACTGTTATCATTTAACGTGTAGAAACTATTTAAGCGTGAAATACATTTTTGCTCCTCTGGAGTGTTTTGAAATAATTCATTTAGGAATACGGTGTGTTGGAGATGCCTTGGAAAATGCTTGGAATGCCAATCAAAACTTCTTTCCTCCTTGGTTATATATATTTTCTTCAGAGAATAACCCTCGGTGCAGGTATGGGTGGTGGGTGAAAACAACAGTTTCATCAGAACTGGCTAAATTGTACATGCAAGCTGAAATCCTGCAAAATGCCATAAAGGACTGATGCATGTCAGTAAACGGGCATACCAGTAAGATAAGCAACATGAACTGCTGTGTCATGCTTTGCTACTGTTTATTGGTACGTATGCGCTTTTCACGTGGCTGTCTTCGTCGATAAAATGAACTATATTTCTTGTATGTAATTGGTCTTTATTTATTTGTTTTAAAATGTATTTGTGTTTTTTGTTATTTTACATTTTTTTTATTTGTAGTAGTTGTAGGCTGATCAGTTGAGGCTTTTCCACGCCTACAGAGTTATGACACAGGGTCCACTGGCACATTTAAGATGTTTATAAGGAATGTTTAAAATGGACTGTGAGTGCAGGATGCAGCCCAGGCCTCTCACCCATTTTCCCCACAGTCCAAAGGTTGTCAGACCTAATGGGGGAAAAGTGGGTCTTGTTTAAAAGCAAATGTGTTCATGCGTTGTAACAACCCCCTGGATGTAGGGTGTGTCATTATGTCCAGGATTGCAAAAATCACCAATGGTTTATTCAATTTTATTATATAATATAACATATATACTAGTTTTCTAGTCACTATTACTAGTTGATACTAAATCACTTTGGTTGTGATTGGTTGGCATCTTACATAAGAATCTATAGCATTCTGCCTACACATTTTCCTGGGGGAAAACGCTGGAATGGCATGGACACCATGCTTTTGACATCAGAGTATCTTTCTTAATTTCTAGACGAGCAGTGTGTTTTCTGTGTCTGGCTGTTCATGCATCAGGAGTTGATTGGCTAATGGAAAGGACCTTTTTAAATTTATTTAAAATGTCCCCTGATGCAAAGCATAATCAGTGATGATACAAGGGAACTGTAGAAGTGGTGCTTTCTGTCAGATAGTCATAGTGTCAGCCAAGTGTCAGACACTAGAGTCTGAAGGAAGATAGGAAGAAGGATGTAGAAGTAAAGATGAAAGATTAGGAATATAGGACAGAAAGGTACACTGTCCCCAGTGATTTTTGGCAAAGTGGAGAGCACGAGAGAAACAGACCAAGTGAGTGAGAGTCAGAGAGAGAGAGAGAAACAGACCAAGGTAGTGAGTGAGAGTCAGAGAGAGAGAGAGAGCGAGAGAATTGTTGAGGGAGAAAGAGCAAGGGAGGGAGAGAGAGAGAATTGTTGAGGTAGAGAGAGAGCACGAGCGAGCGAGCGAGAGAGAGAGAGAATTGTTGAGAGAGATGTGTACCACCGGTAGTAGCCTGGTAAGAGAAAACATCATGACGGACTAGCAAAGCAAGTGAAAAATATACTGCAGCCTCCAACCTCCAACTGAGTAAGTACAAGGTCCCATTGTCATTTTTAATTTTTAATTTAGAGAATGATGACGCATGTGCCAAAATTCCACTGTGATCAGAGAATGTTCTAGTCTTGAATGTTGACAAAACTATTCATTCAATCTGAAAAACATTAGTGAAGTGTTATACTTGATAAAATGAGGACAGCTCCTGATATAACTGAATAATGGTATATAAAAGCCATCTAGTTTTCATTTCTGAAACTTTTGGATGGAGCCTTGCCAACGTGAAAGAAATACACATCTATTTCTATTTGATTTTGGGCTAGGGGACTGTCAGTGCTTTCAGGTCTGATGCTGGCCTGCAATTGGCTGGTGTGGGGTTCTCGTGCTGCATCTCTGTTTGCTCGTGCGGAAGCAGCGGCAGGTGGGAGGAGGGATGTGGTGCACGAGGGCCGTGCTGTGCCATGAATTATGCACCAGGTGCATGGAGCCGGCAAGGGGGGGTTGCACAGACTGGGGTGCGTACGCCGTTGTGTGAAAGCTGGACGGGCAGTGTTTCGTGTTTCGGTGATATCAGTGAACCAGATGGCAAAGCTAAAGGGTCTGCTCTCTGTCGCTCTCTCAGACCCTACTGCTATGACGTTGTTCAGTCCAGTAGTGACTGCACAGCTGTTTACACCTGGGCACTCTGCAGTGAGGGATTGATGTTTACACCTGGGCACTCTGCAGTGAGGGATTGATGTTTAC
>JAOVYW010073269.1:0-20347 GCA_025775045.1 Hiodon tergisus
TGCCAACGAGGTAGGCTGTGGCTGGATCATTTACACACCGTTTCCTTTCCCTCCTGCCTCACTGGAGATCTGGTGAGCGAACAGCCTTTCCTCCCATGCCACTAAAGCAGCCACACTTTCAGTGCTGTTGCCTCCACATCTCCGGGGAAACAGTCAGCTATGAGTAGAGAAATGTCCTTTACGGGGCATGCAGAAAAGCAGTTTCCTTCCATTAAATGACATGATTCTAAATTTCAGCCCTTGTGGCCTTGTACCTTGTTAGCGCCGTGGTCTAGGCATGCCGAGGTCAGGTGTTCAGGCACAGATATTGAATGTACCCATGTCCGCATTGTTTAAGTGACTAAACCACTCAAAACATGTGCATCCACTGTAGGATTTTTTAATCGCATGCCTTAATCTCATGCCTAATAATGTTTGACAGAATAAATGGTAACCAAAATGCAAGAGCAGTTTGATTATAATACTAACCAGCAATGAAAATGACACAGGATCCTCGTAATATAGGCTGTAGGGCATACAGGTCAAGGTATCAGACGGTTAAAACCCAGTTGTACCCACAAAACACTTTGGTAAATATTGAACTTTAAAAACAGGCAAAACCTATATATTCCCTCTAGGTAAGACATTTATCAGAAAGGACTTCATGTCCTTCAACATTCACTTCCTTCATCTAAAGGCCCCTCCTCCCATCATAAAAACCAAAGTACTTCAGCAACCAGTCTCAGGGGAAGCACACTCTCCCCTTGGTCCACCTGTATGTCTTCAATTGCATACAAAATGATGACAAAAGCTCTCCGCTGATGAGCGCCATTTGTAATGTATGTGAATCAGTTCGGGCCTTTCAAGCAGTTCATGTTTCTTCCCCCACTATTGCTAGCCACCTTCAAGCGTATAGAAAACACGCCACACTTTATGTAGCTAGCAGCTCACTACGACCAAGACAATGTTAAAAACAAGCTGCTTATTTTTTCCCCCATTACGGGACTGACAACTCAACCGAAGTGTCAAAGCTACATGGAAATGGATCCACTCTACGCCGCGCTTTTAAGGAGGACAACACCGTTCATACTCCGTTCAATTTTCACAAAGCGCAAAAAAAATAAAGTGTCAAATTTTACTTTTGAAGTAACCGATTTTCAAAAGAATCCAACACTGCCTGACACTAGTCCAACACTACAAAGCATTGTTAGCTTCATGTAACAAAACAAAAAAGTACCATTTAACTCCATTTAAAAATAAGTGGTCAATATCAGGTCTAATATCCTTCTCTCAGAAAAACCTGACAAATGTTTAGAACTTTTAATTGTCGACGTGATTGCGATCGTAATCTCTATGACTACCTCAGTTTCGCATAAAAATAAAACCCTATAAAACGCGCAATAAACTTTTTAAAAAGACATCAGCCAAAACATCGATTGAATCAAAAGGTGGCTCTTTCTCTTTACTGGAAAGTAGAAACAGCAAATTCAAATCTGCTAGAAGAAACATCATAGACACTGTTGCACTCTGAAATATAAGAAAAAATGTTAAGATGTCACTGAAGAGGTGGCCAATGGGATCTTTGAAACAAGGGCAAACACTTGTTAATTCTCACTGTTAGATGGATATTTTGTAAATGTAGCCCTCTCAGTAACATAAGATGTGCAATGTCCTTTCCTGGATACAAACGAACAGGCCAGATCACCTTGACTAACCTTGGACTGTGATGCATTTTTAACCCTTTCTGTATTGAATCACAGTTTAATTGGGGGTAACTAAAGGGATCAACACGAAACCATTTGCCAAAATTAACCATTCTGTAAATGTCTTTTAAAATGTATCATTTTCAAAGAAAACAAACTATCCCTCTCCCAGTTTTTTCTACCCCTCCTAGCCGAGTCAGAATGCAATAATGAAAATAATGTGTAAAGCTAGCAAAAAGTACGGTGCATTTGGTGTAATATTTTACAAATGTCAAGCATACTTCAATATAGCCAATTAACGAAAAACAACCTCCTTCAAAATAACCTAGTTCTTAGAACGCCAATACAACCACTGTTTTTTCACCACTGTACATTTAAAATGACGTACTGTGACGTTTGTGATTTTTTTAGTTAGGAACGAACAACTTCTGTATTACCATCCCATGACTCGACACGTAAAAACCCATGCTCAAATATCAACATTAAGTCATTGTATTCGGAAACTGAAAGTCGAGAGAACAACGGCCGCGAAGTCTGATCAAACAGGTGCTGCATTTCCATGCCGTGAAATGAAGACAGGATATGTAAGGTTTAGTAAGTGGTAGGCTTCTTAAATGTATTATCCTACTAAATGTTCTTAAAAACCCAATAAGCGTGCGCTCTGGTCGAATCGGTTACTCTGCTTTAGAAATCATACTTACACCAACTAGATCCGGTCCTTCCTAACAATTCCTTCTTCTCTGAATTCCAGATAAAATTCTTCCATCCACCATCACCATCTTTACTTGCAGCGGGCATTTCGTGCTCTGTTCAAGTTCCCTTTTCGGTTATATATTTTTTTTAGTTCTTTGTTTTAGTGGCCTCAGGTAGACTACTGATGGTAAACTCCCCTCTCGCTGAAATTTTCGAAAAGGACAGAGTTGTACAAAGTCTGCTATAATGTACCCCACACAATATATTCCTTCCTACACCCGGCTCCGCCCGCAAACTATTTTAATAAGTTACCTAGTAAGAGGGAGGGCCAGGTTCGACAAATCACAAACACACATTCTTTTACGTAACACAATCGTAAAATAACACTGCTCCGCCCGAATCGACTACGTAGCTGGAAGTCGTGCATGAGCATTGATCTGTACCAATTGTTGAAGTCGTAATTTTTATTCAATTTGCTGGTGATCTTTGAACTCGAATTAATTAAGCATATGTGTACGACATGGGATTATTCATATTTTAACAAACACCACCTTTGTATCACCACCGTATTAGTTATCTAATAGTTATGTCAAATAAATGAATACAACATAAGCGCGACATGCCAGGTGGCGCTATATCTCACGTGACGGATTTTTGGACAATATTTCGGAATATTTATATATATTACTCAACGAAGTTTTTCCACACTTACGACTGAACAAACGCACTCAGAAACTGTTCCGCAAAGCCATACGCCTATATGTACTCCTCACACATTAACTCTTCCCACTAACCAACCCGTTTTGTAACACGCAGTTACAAAGACACATAAGCACATGGCCCTTTTAGCTGTCATCTTTTTCTCATCTTTGCACGATAACCTTCCGCAGGTTACATATATTTTAGCTGTACAACAGGTAATATTTGGTTTTGAGAGCAGCAGTAAATCTTTCACGTCTTTCACAGACATCTATCAGTATTGTTCGAGTCCCATATTTGATCGCCAGGAAACAGAATTTAAATTGAATATATTAATATTCCACTCTATATATGTCTAACCAGCTGTCGTTTTCATATTCTCCTCACATTCAGTGTATGCAAAAACAGCATTGCTTGTGCGCAAGAACACCCTTGGAGCCTGGACATTATTATTATTATTATTATTATTATTATTATTATTATTATTATTATTATTATTATTATTTTCTTTTCTTTTCTTTTTTAATTTAATTAAATTTATTTATTTATTTATTCAAAACTTGCAATGTTCTAAAATATTCCATATACAGCCTCACTTGACACAAACACATGAACACCTCTCCCATTTAAGTATTAACCTTTATATACACAAATCAGCCATTACATACAACAACATACACGAGACAAATGTACGAATGTTATTTTATTTACAATACCCTAAACCCCCAAAATGATCAATCAGCAGTTTAGATAAAGTCTCTCTTCCTTTCTCGGAAGCATATTGTAATGTATTCACAAATGCTCTGTTTGTGACTTTTTGTTGTTTTAGGAGTTGATTAATTACATTTTGGTAGAATTTTCTACTTACTTAGTGAATAATCGCTCTCAAGGAAACCGCTGAACCCCATTAGACACTGGGGATCTTCTTGATTGCGTGTTTAGAGCTAATTGGAAAATCTTTTATTTAGACGACAATAGCCAAAAAACTGATGAGTTCCATTATTTTAAGTTCCAGTTAAATGTACCAGTGAATACTAACTCACTACTTTACACATTGAGGTGCTATTGTAATTTTTTATCATATTGATTTTACTTACTGTAATAACTAAAAAATAACTTGCTGAATGTGGTAAGGTTGATATGTGGATATATGATATTTCCCATTTTAAACCACAACTTTAAAAAAATACCTGTATTTGTCAGTTTTTTAAATTAAAACTGTTTGTTTGCATAATACCTCATGAACAACTATTCTTTAACAGTAAACACTCCATTATATATAAGCAGTAAACATTCTACACTGGCAAATAGACCTTCTGCCGTCAAACAGAGATGCAAGTTTAAATTGAAGGACAAGCCATCCTGCACCCTCGACTTTTACCTGGCCATGCGATTTAGTAAATTAATGAAATTTTTACTGTAAAAATATTTAAAGTACATTTTATGTTTCTTTGGCCGCTCCCATCAACGTTCCCCTTTTCCCTGCTATTGTGGTGGGGAGTGGTTTACCGTGCCTTATTCCCTACCAGTTTAACCAGTGTGTACCAGTGTAAAGGTCACCGAAATGCGGAAGCCTCTATAGTCACATGACCTGGAACCTGTGACCTGTGATTCAAGTGCGTGCCTCTGGGCTACAGCTAGTAATTTAATGGAAAAAGTGCTTGCCAAGGTCAGTAGTTTCAGATTCTTCAGGTTTGACTGTCCTTCGAAAAATAAAATATTTCTGAAAAGGGTAGAAACATTTATTTATGATGGCATGGCAAAGCTGGCGATTCCAAACTGCCGATTCCAAACAGGGCCAAAACCCCCAAAATAATAGGCAAGACCCAATAAAAAAATGAAATTACTAAAACACATAAAACTGTATAGAGAAGGTAGTGATGTCTTAACCAGAGCCCAATATGAAACTTGGTCTCTCTTGTTGCATTAGCAGACTAACGGCTGCCAATTAGCCCTCCCACAAGTTAACTTACTGCACCTAGTAGTGATGTATGTTTGTCTGAATGTCCAGAAAATGCTTGCTCCAGTATTTCAAAACTTCCCCATGTTATAACTTCAATTCAATTATTTTTTAACAATGAATGAGCACAAATGAAGGGGTGGTCCTTTCTGTGGAATGCTTTGGATGTTCGTTGTGACTACTGATGTATCATAATAATATCTTCTATTTCGTTGTAATGAAGATGTATATCAGGTCTGCATAATATATGAAAGTGATGACTTCCTGCAATGTTAACAACACAGGCTGATGTTCCATGTTTACTTAGATCAATGGGTTGCCAAGTCCTATGGGAGGTGCAAAATTCCTTTCTACCCTTTGTGGATGCAATCCGGCATGCGTCCTGGCTGCTGGACTTCTGATCATCAACAATGGCATACTTGTGCAGTGGCGCGGAAAGATGACATCTTCTGGACTGGGGCTCGCAGACAGGCCCGGCGCATTCCCATCTCCCCAACACTGAGTAAACGCTTACATTTCATTTAACTTCAAAACAAATCACTATACACCAGGAGAGAAAAAAGAGCGAGAGAGAGTAAACCTTTCTTTCCCTGCCAAAGCCACCTGTCTCTGTTTGGCTGAAGGCGTGTATTTTTAATGGTCTTAATTTGTGTGAAATACTGTTAAAGAGACTTTGGTCAGGTGGTGGCAATGTTCTGCACTGTGGTTTCTCAGGTGTTGATGACATCACAAGTAGTAATAGTACACTTTTTCTCATTTTTTCTCTGCATTGAAGGTTCAAACCAACACACTGTTAATAACCACATTTTTTTAAACCACGAAATTACATACTGTAAAACTTGCTGGGACTGCTCATAGAGGTCATAAGGCAGGAGTGTGCCCTTGAAAAGGAAAAAGAGCATGCCAAGTACCATTTAAAGCAAAATATTTTGTGGTCCAGTTCTTGTGCATTTAGCTTTTGTTCTCTTCTAATTCCAGAGGTAGCTTTGGTGTCCCAGCAGTGATACGATTACAGAGCTGTTCAGAACACCTACACAACACAGTGTGTCCCCCAGCCAGCACATTCCCCACTCAATTGATGTTGAGCCCAGCACAAAGCTTAAAAGTGCTTTGGTTTGTACAGTAGAGGGCCACATCTTCAGACTGAGGTAAAATAAGAAGCAATGATGGCAGAGGTCAGAACCGCGCCATCCAACTTTAAATAGCAGCCTTTGTAGACTTTTTATCCACTGTTGTGGCATCGACAAAGATATAACAATCCCAAGGGGATTTGTAAACACTGGGTGAGGAAACAGATAACGTAAATGTTAGGAATTAGCCTGGCAGACAAGGTATGACTGGTGTCACGCCAAAGTGTGCTTGGTGCCACAGGCCACTGTTAGAATGTTCCCCTGACGGCACAACGGAATTGTTTTAATGGCACGGGCCACAGGTTTTTTCTTTGGCCGGGGATGTTTATTGGGAGGAGCAAATGCTTGACCATTTCCACCCTCTTCCTGCCATGTTTGCACAGGCCAGGCCCTCTCGCATGCACACTCCCAACACCAAGGTCTGTTTGCTTTTGCCATGGCTGGGAGATTTGACCTCTGTCAGGCTTAGAATGCAGAGAATCACACGCTTAAAAAACAGAAACATTCAAACTTTAGGTGTCCGGAGCTTCTTCATCTCCTAGAATTTTGCAGTTTTGGAAACACGACCGACACTCATCAAAATAACCAACATCAGAGAGCTAACGTTTAAATGCAGAGTTACTTTGCCATGACATGCAGTGGCAGGAGATAAGTGGAACCCCTAGAAGGCTGCAGATATCACTGTAAGCTCCTGGTATATATTAGAGCATGTCTTCATGGAGACACACAGAGGAATAGAAGTTGCTTGGGACGAGCACCACGTGAGAGCTTCTGTGGGTTTTCCGCAGGATCTTCCCCTCTCCTTTGCTGCGAAATCACATCCATTTACAGAAAACTAGACTGGACACTGTGCCACTCAGCCACAATGAAACCTGCCTCTGCATGAAATCGCCTGGGCTTTTGCCACAGACATTTTGTTAGCACAACATTTTGCACAGTGCATAAAAAACAAACGCTTATACAAAGGCAATAGGTTTGGGGTGGGGGGCTGTTAGGGTGCTAAGGAAGCTCCCAGACTGGTTGACAGGCTTGATGTGTGCAGGACTGCACTAAAGTGACTTGTTATATATATATATATATATATATATATATATAAAAGTTACAGTATTACATTTTTGTTGCTTATCCAAAGCGACTTACAGAGCGACAACAGCTAGGGTGGGACTTGTCATAAAGTCCACCACTACACCATAACCACTACACCACCAGCTGCCCACAAATGTATGTGGGGGCCCTGGGCTAATGACCTTCCAGGGGCCTTTCAAGAGGAATAAAATCTGCAATTTTTATCTTAAATGGCAGGCACAGGCTGGTGACACAATGTAGATGTGTATTCTACTGATACATAACAGACTACGTGATTAAAGAGATAAAAACATGACAAGGGTAAAATAGGTAATAACTGTGTAGGCTCAATTATTATTTATAACTGTACATTGCTGACTGTGCCATTTATCATTAGACTTACCGAACATTTTTTTTTAATCTACATAAACTGCATACTGCATAAACTACTGTAGACTATGCCATACGCAAACATAAAATTACAATTGGAGACATGTTTGCAAGCGTCAAACAACACTAGTTAATCAGTGCTCATTTGAGATCACAGAACACCCCTGGAAACTGTGATTGATCAATCATTGAGATTGACAGTCCTGCACACTGATAAAGGTGTTTGTTAAAATCAAGAAACGCCTCGAATAACACTTGGTGTAGAAGTTGCAAGTTAACTTTGGTTTCACTTACATTTGTAGACAATTAAGTCGTAAAATCCTTTCATCCTGCTATTTTAATGTTGTGGAGAATTTTATAAGAAACTATTAGAGTCTGCTCTGCGATCACCTTTAAAAAGACATGGCTACAGTGATTTTAAAAACAGAAAATAAAGAATTAATTGTCTGAACTTACCCAGCTGATCATCCCCTAGTATTTTTCATTCAGAAAAGTACATCATGAGACAACCTCCCTAACCTTACAATAAGTATTTCTAAACATAAAAGGGAAGGGACATTTATACAAATATTCATACAGATATAGTTGTTCTTTTCCTCCTGAATACATTTGGATAACATCATTTACTTATTCTGCTACGGGGCCAAATAACCTTCTTATTGTTACGAGCTACAATGACGAGGCCACTCTCACTTTGACTGGCTAGCTGATGGGAATAAAAACTTTTATTGTGATATTTTCTATGTTAATTTCAAGAAACTAGACAGGGCACTAAACTAAATAATTCGTACTGGGTCTATGCCGAATTAGAATAGGCAGTACACGACACAGAGCTTGTTGATAGAGCTCAGTTCACTTGTTCTGCCTAGTTTTCTCCAATCCAGTCCAAACTGCCTGAGTCTTGCTTCCTCTTGGTTGAGAAGGGTGTGTCTAAAAAAAAAAGCCCCAGTCACAAAATACCCCAGTCTGCAGACAAACATTCTGCCAGGCACAAACACATTTTTTACTTCAGAAAACTGTGCCAGGCCCCTTATTGCCCATTGGGTTCATAGGGCCATGCTTGCAGTCCTCATGTGAGGCTTTAGAAGAGGGCCATGGATTGAAGCCCATCATGTTTTTAGTTGAGGTCAAGCTGGGCTTGCAGGCTCAGCCAGGTCTGAAGAAGCAGGCTCTTTTTTGTTGCAGTCTTGAAGGGTATTTGGTCTTTCCTCTCGTACGTAACTGAGTTTCTCGGGTGGTTCCTGCCCTGTATAATCATGAAGTATATTACATCATTAAGTATACACCCACTATGAGAATGTACCAATTAAATTCCCTCTATTTATTACAGTAGCGGTTCCTTGTCACACTAATGAGCAGCATTTACATTCTTAAACTTTAGTTCAGTGACCTCTGTTCTCCAAAGTGTAGAACCACAAAATTATATTACATTTTCTTTTCCTTTGTGGATGGTTGAAGAATTTAGTTTTGTCTTTAATTAATAGGAGATACATAATATACAAATATAATTTTTTGGTTATGACCACAATGTATCTTCTAATGGCTACTTCCAGCAGTATAATGCACCATGTCACAAAGCTCACATCATCTCAAACTGGTTTCTTGAACATGACAATGAGTTCACTGTACTCAAATGGCCTCCACAGTCAATCCAATAGAGCACCTTTGGGATGTGGTGGAACGGGATATTCGCATCATGGATGTGCAGCCGACAAATCTACTGCAGTTGCATGATGATATCATGTCAGTATGGACCAAAATATCTGAGAAATGTTTCCAGCACCTTGTTGAATCTATACCAAGAAGAATTAAGGCAGTTCTGAAGGCAAAAGGGGGTCCAACCTGGTACTATCAAAGTGTGCCTAAAAAAGTGGCCAGTGAGTGTATATTCCAGCTCCCAATTCTGAGATCCCATTGACATTGCCAAGTGTAATATAACTCAATACTGTATCACAGCAGTAAGAAAACATGTGGGGGGAACCTCAATAGGGCAACTTTCAGCTGTCATCATTCGTTTAAAAAATATGGATAAAATAAACATAGGAACTTTTTGTTTGCAGCGACATTATTATTATTTCTATAGTACTTTAATTTACTTCTATAATACTTTAATTTAAGTAACTAAACATTATGAAGAATTGTGTGAGTTTATGTGGAAGTGTTTGTAAAGTTGCTGGTGCCTGTGTGTGTGTGTGTGTGTGTTTTGTTCAGTCGGGATAGTTGGTATCTCTGCTGTGCTGTCTGAGATGGGCTAAATCTAACAGACTCAGACCCTCCTGTGGCCTGCCTATCCCCAGGCTCTGAGGAGGTTAGTGGGAATTTGGAGTGCTGATAGTGCTGATAATTTGGAGTCACGGTCCTCCCAAGCATGACTGATTACCCCTCAATTTTACTTTAATCTCTCTCAGGCAATTCTCATAGCCTACACTGTGGCCTTGCAAGGAATACATTTACCGTTATCTGAGGGGGGTGAACATAGTTGTGGGGAACTTCTTTCTTACCTCATTAACAAACATTTTTTTGGTTATGATATTTATTTTCATGAGAAAAAAATGAGGGTGACTTAAATAATTATGAAAAAGCGGATGACTTTGGTAAATCCCTTAAATTAAATTAAGCCACACCATCAACAGCAACGACATTTTAACCGAGGTGGTGTTGTCTTGGGTGATATAAATGATGTGGAAACCCGGATCCATGCAAATGCCTGTGTGTGACAGATGTGACTGTGCGTGAGGCATGTGGAGAGAACTCTCCTACCGTGGCAGAGCTCAGACCGCAGCTCATTGCCATGCTGCACGAGAGCTGCAAGCGGCAGCGCAAGTCACGACTGCCCCCCCCCCCATTTCTCAGTGCGGCGGAGATAGGAACAGCACCAGCTGCCACTCCCAGCTCCTCTCGGACACCGGCGCGCTAGCGATCCGGACGCTCCAAATGTCAGGTTTATACAACACAGTAACACAGCTGATAACAGCGCAGGCTGATTTGGATAGAACAGTAAGTTAGTGCTTGATAAAGCCAGACATCGACTGGGTAAAGGTCTTTCAGCTTGATCAAGTTGAGAAAGACTTTAACAGGCAGGTGTTTAAATAAGGCAGGGCCAACACAGAGCTTCTGGTGTGTAACAGGGTTTATGGTGGTCCTTTCTGCCTGTTGTTATAACTGTGGAACTTTGGTTCGTGCTTCTCCAAGATCTAGGCTAATCTAATGTGCAATTAAGCCCACCACAACAGAGCTAGCCTGAGGAGGCAGTGAAGTAGAAAGAGACATGATTAGACGTCAATACAAGCTCTCACATGGAGCCTAGCGTGCACAAAAGGATAGTCGTTATACCCCTCAAAATAATTCAGCTGTCACTGGTTCAATGTTTTTAAAACCATTGCAAGTTGTCAGAAAATGACAAAATATGAACTGGGTTCTATTCCAACTACAATACGGTGCATGTGCGAATCATAAAAGAGGGGTATGTGTTCTGTTTCTCCCTGTCGTGCATAGCAGCTAGGGCTGAACAGAATCCGTCGATACCAAATTATGTAGAAGGGGAGCAGCCTCCCAGGCAAAGCACCACAGAAGGACTGTGCCTGCGGGGTGTGGGGCCCAGCCAGCCGGTGCGCGTTAGCTTGGCGGCGCAATCGATAAACACTGCTAACGCTTACTGTACCACTCCCTGCGGGTCAGATTACTTTCCATTCAGTGACATTAACAGCTCGGCCAGTGCAAGGAGTGACGCACGACAATCTGTGCACCACCAGGTCTAAGGAAGAATTGAGCCAGCCAATGCCCCTTTACTATCAAAGTGCTTCACAGTAGCCTACTGATTTCCCTCTGAGTGATTAATTATGATTAAATGCACACTGTGGCTATTCTTCAAGGAGGAGTTGAAAATGACATGCAAAAGTGCCTGATATACAGTTTTGAATCTCTTTCGGATCCCATGCAAAAAAAGCACCTCATGGCAAAAGTTTATCTTGCTAACCTTCTGTTCAGCACTCATTGGAGGACTTATGTATTAATAAAAAATTTGTTTAAATCTGAGGTACACAGCTCAGACTATGTGAAAAGGTGGTTTTTGTGTGGCAGACTTGTTAAGGGATAGCTTCAGGCCTGACTGTCATGGCTGACAGCTCTCGAGCCCATTAAAATGTTATCAGGGCATTTCAGCATTGTGACGGTCAGAGAGGTTTCCATTTTGAGCTGTGTCATCTATTAGGGCCACACCTCTAATTTTACCACTAAGGATAAAGTCTTTCCATGTGTTCTACTCACTCCTGTCTCCCAGCCTATGTCTGAAAGGCAAAACAGTCCATAGAGACCTTGCCACCAAATTCCAGATTCAAAAGTGGTTCTGTCACTGGATATCGCTTGGCTCCTGATTCGCTGATTCCCAGAAATTTAGCCTTTCTCATAAAGTTGTCACCCCTGGTGGGCAAAAATATTAGGTAAGATTTTAAAAATATGGTTAAACCTTTCTGTGGTGTTTCTCATAACGGAAGACACATTCTGTCTTAATGGAATCACATAAGGCAGGGTGGTGTAGACGACGGACAGTAAATAAGAAATAAATTATATTAAAAATCTAACCCTTACGTCCAGGCAGGCTTTTGCTTGAAGAAGTTGCTTGACAACAGAACGCTAGTGGCAGAGCTGAGATCAATGTTGTCCTATCAGAGAGAAGAGCACTTTGATTGGTCAGTGCTCAGAAGCATGTATTTCCTTCCAGAGTGTGTGCATCTGCAGTACACTACTCACTCTCATGTGTGAAATATTTATGGGTAAAACACTCACTGAGAGAATAGCCATGAAAATAAATGTAGATATGGAACCTATGAGTGTAAGGAAATGTCATGAAGCCAGCCTGATAGCCAACTGTTTCAACGTAAATCACACTACAGAACATATTTCTTCTTATTTGTGATGTACTTTGCTAAAGGTTTGTTTTCCAATGTTCAATTGTCAATGCATGTACTTCTTTTAAGTGAACGAAATGCCGCAACTGACTATCCAGAGAAGATGGAGAGAAAATTGCTGGGGTCAGACTGTTCTATAAAAATGTTTATCGTATCAATTCCTCAATTTATTTACTGAACCATAATATCAAATATTATTATTTAATATTATTATTCCCATTCCTTAAAGCTTCCCGGCTCTTTGTCTTCCTGTGTACAGAGCGTATCGCACCCCACCCATGTCTATGGGGAGTAGAGGAGGAGGAGCTGAATCCCACCATGATCTCAGTCCTTCTTTGTGTAGCTAGTCACCTGCAGTTTGTCCGTCTGATGCATAATTTGGAATAGAAGCATTAGATTGTAGCCATCCCATGGAAATTTATCAAAGTAAGTGCTTTTCTCAGAAATGACCATTTTGATTAAGATTTAACACAAAATCTCTCCATTCCGTTGTTAGCTGGTCACCTTGCGGGGTTCTCAAGTAAGTTATGATGACATTCCCAGTGTATAATATTTGAAACGTTCTGGTATTCTTAAATTCTTGTTTGTTTTATATTTCTGTAAAATTTTACCTGAAGCCCGGACATTGCTGTTAAAAGAGGATCACAATTGAATTCAGTTGTGTTGCTCTACAGCAGTATTTCCTTTCATTATAGGGAAACATCAGGTTGTAAAAGAGCTTTCCAGTTTGAGATTTTAACGGAGCTTGGTTTGCTTAAGGAGAATGAAACAGTCCTGCCCCTATATTATTGTTCTCCCTGGTAAACGCAAGGTAATATTACATAACATTACATTATAGCAAATCCACTTTGAGCAGATGCATCCCCTCAAATTACTCGGCATGAGGTTAACACAAAAGTAAAACGATGACTCAATACACAGTTACATTGAATAACGTATGATCTCCACTGAGTCTGCACTCAGACACAAAAAGCCAATATCCAGACTTCATGGCATGACTATGTGTATCTATTTCAAAGCAGTTTTACATGGGGCAATATGTAGCTATCCCTGGCTTGTTCTCCCAAAACAATGTTGTCAGAGCCACCTTGCATATAAATGCTAAATAATGCTTAACGCAAGCTGCTTTTATAAAAATAAAAAAAGAATTGCTCAACGTTCATAAAACATATAATTTTCAAGATGTGGCACCTTGTGTTGTGCCCTAATGAAGTGCTTTGGTGAACATCGCCCAAGATGTGGCACCTTGTTTTGGCACCTAATGAAGTGTTTGGGTGAACATCGCCCAAGATGTGGCACCTTGTGTTGTGCCCTAATGAAGTGCTTTGGTGAACATCGCCCAAGATGTGGCACCTTGTTTTGGCACCTAATGAAGTGTTTGGGTGAACATCGCCCAAGATGTGGTACCTTGTGTTGGCACCTAATGAAGTGTTTGGGTGAACATCGCCCAAGATGTGGTACCTTGTGTTGGCACCTAATGAAGTGCTTGGGTGAAAATCGACCAAGTGTGGGCAGTGGCTGACAATGACTAAGCGGCTGGTTATCCATCCAGGATTGTGTGCCAGCTGGAAACTTACCTGACTGTTATAAGAGCCAGATTCCCTAAACAGCGAGGACATATTGATTCACAAATTGTTGACATTGATGCATTTGAATTCCGTTTTTTGTTCTGAAGTGTCCCCTTTCACTTTAATAGAGAGCATTTACACGCCAGTCATAGGCAGACCCAAAGACAATGTATCAGGAAATTTTGCATTTCGCCCTGACCATCGAAAGGTCTGGTGTGGTATAAAAACATTTTGCACCTATTTTCTCCATCTGTTAAATTACTACACTTTAGAATTCACCATAACCAGGCAGCTTTAAAAAAAAAAAAAAAGGCTCTGGATTTGAGGCTCAGAAACCAGTTCAATCTTTTATCAAAACACATGTATTAACAGAGGAATAAAACCAACAATATCATACTCATTCTTAACATGGTATGAGGTGAGGGTTAATATGTTTATGTTTATTTATTTTTAAATAATTTTATCTCCGCAATTTGGAATCTGCCATTGTGCCAATGCATCTCGGCTCATCCTTACGACTCCCACCACTGATAAACCCATCACTTATAGACTCTAAAGGCTACAAGCCTGCATGAAAAGTTCAGGGCCAATTTGAGGAGAGGCCTGCCCCTGCTGCAAGCCTGCAGTCACACTATCACCACTCCTCACAGTGACCTGTCTGTGATGATCTCAGAGGCACATTCCAAGACTATGATGATGCATCGCTCTAATGAGGCTGTAGCCTTGGGCGAAATTGCGCAATTTCTAAAGTTTATCCACTGTGGCTTTTGGGATCACGTTGCAATTTCGCCATCAAAGCTCCTATCTGCAGGATCTGAGCAGCAGCATCATTCATGGCGAGTAGGGATCACATGGCCAGCAGGCATGCTCAAAACTGGCTAACCCCAGAGGGGGAGCAGGATGGCTAAGTGTTTTATTGAAGTCAATCATCAGATAAGGAAGTTACATTTCATAAATTGTGGAGACATCAGAGAAGAGCACACCTCGGTGTTTGCTTTCCACAGCATTAACAGCCAACCCATTCTCAGACTACAATAGGGAGGTAAACTGAATTGGAATGTACCGACAATTCCTGGAATACCTCGAGTGTTGATATCCTTGGCATCCCCGGAACTTTCATGTTTTCAGGTGAGATGAAGGCGACAGGGACAAATCGATGTATACAACCTTATTTACTGTCATGTTATTATATATATCTCAAAAAATCAAAGTTTTGTATGAAAACTCTCCATATTAATATATAATATAATATTAATATAACATGCTACAAATTCTTCAAGAACAAATGTTTTTGGTTAAATCATGGATTCTCCACACACTCTCTGAGAAGAGGAGGCTTCAGTGAGACTGTTTTCTCAGCTATTATTTATCAGGAAATTCTTGAAAAGACATGATATGCTAATCAACACTTCAGATGCTAGATATTTAGATGCTAGATATCACCCTCCCGTAATATTGATAAACTTAGCTTAAATGTCATACAGGAATCATCGCATATTTGGGATATTAAACACACAACAACACATTGCAACTCTCCCTTTAAACCTATCCTGAGATCATCCCTCTCTAATCCTACCGGGAGACTATGCAGGAGCAATCCCACTGCAAAAGAAAAAAGACGCGTTGAACGCCTGTGCACCTGCGTGGTGCTCTTATGGCGACTACCGACAGTACAACTTATCAAGCTGTAAGCCATCAGTTATATTGCTCATGGGCCTACATTCTATCGCTCAAGGACCAGGGACAGTGCAGTGGGTTAGGGTGAACAGCCCTGTGATTGTGGAGAAGTGTCTCAGTGGATGCAGGACCATCTCTGCAGGGACATTTTGGTGTTAAGGATGCCACCCCCTCCACCTAAAGTTAATCTGGAGAGACAGTAAGGTTTCAGCCTAGAGCTACTGAAACAGACGCAGGACTGTTTGCTGAGCCTTACAGTGAAACTTGAATAGTCCTCTACTAATTGAACAGACTTATTTAATGATCTTCCTGTCAGTCTTGTGGACCATGAGCCGATGGGACTGGGCTTGTTCTAATATCTATGCTGCTGGTTGGTTGGTGCTGCTTGGACCTTTTTTAACACCCTCTCTAGTTTCCGAATTGATTTTTTCCCTGGCAGGCATTTGCCCCCAACAGGCAAAAATAATCACATCTTTGTCAATTTGCTTGTATGCATTGCACTTAATTCCTGTCAACGTAAAACCGCAATAATCCAGACTACATGGGGGTCTTTTCTGGGTTTGATGGTAATCCGGTCGAGGGGAAAACACTTAGCAAAAAGTAGAGAAAGGGAAATGAGATACACAGTATTACTATCATTTAAGAGGATTCTTTTCAGGAAATATTGATAGACGACGACTACATATGGTAGAAAACACACAGCTATGTTAGCATCCCAACCTATTAATGCACATCGGAGTGAAGGGAGCTGGATCGACTCACACAATAACTGGACTAGCGTCAACTTGACTTGACTTATGTGACAGACCAGTACATCCATCACTGAGAAGGTGGCATTTTGTTCTGCATTATTTAAAAGATCCACAACGATGGGGTCATGTGATTTACATATCCCAGTGTTAAAGGCAGTCAAGGTGCTGGTATTTTATGGAAATAACTCTGCCAATAGGGTTCACTAAGGCACAACCAAATGTTTTTTATTTACATCAACTCAAACAGCACTACAAAGTCTATTAAAGGTTTGTTTTTCTCATGTGCCATAGCTAGAGTAAGTGTCTTGTTCTTTGGTTTCTGACACAAAATCCAAACACATTTCATTTTTTCCCAGTCTTCCCATAAACACTAGACAATGCCTCCTATTAATAATTGACAGTTTACTACTGCACGTTTCTGTTTCCTTGATCAATAATTTACAACACATCAATGCAAGAAATGAACACCATATCATAGCCAGCTGGCTGACCTTTGAGTTAAGAGTTGTGTCCCATGATGAATGCTTGAGGCGAATGTGACAGAAATAAAAGCACTTGGCTGATGGTATCTCCCAGTAAACGTTATTATGAGCATGAGCTAGGTTCTGAACCGAACCAATCGGATACAGAGGAAATAGACAACGCTCTCAGGTCTTGAGGGGACATGAAGAGGAGTAACTAGCTGCCTTTTTCTCTCTCCATGGTGATGACATGCCTGAGACACATACTCAGGCCTGCGTCCTCTGCTCCCCTCACACCCCTCACATCATGCCAAGGCTCTCGGGAGCATCAGGAATAGCCAGGCCATCCTGGGGGCTGGGGTTGGAATCAATAGCAGAACTGGCAATCTAAACATTGCTGCAGCTCAAGAAGGCAGTCGTTACAGTTGGTACTTGTGAGTTAGACTTTGTTTAAGCAAAGCTAAAAACAAATTTTGAATTCTGAATCTAGCTCTATCAACTTTACCAGAGCTGTGAGATTGTCCAATTTTTCCCCATTCGTTCAATTTGTTCAGCCCTGTTTATCATACACCCATTTAAAATGTTCTGAGTAGATACGGCAAGATTCGAAAAGCTGTGAAATTATCTAAAGGCAGGGTAAATATTCTGAGATAATGGTATGTACTCGATACAGGCGTAAGGGAAATTTGCAACAACCATGACACACTGAATATCAGAATTGTATATTGGACACATTAAAAAATGTATCTATTTTTTCATAAATAGAAACCTGATGCTAAAAATACTGTTTCCAATGTTCCATCCCTTCTTTTCCGGGGATCCTTAATGCCTGTGACTCACACGCTATTTTTAGACAAGCGCTGTTATTTATTTTTAGACAGTTTGAACGTGGCAGCTCTCCAACGAGATCAAAGCCATTGTCACAGTTTAAGACTCGCAAAATGAATTTAATTTCTCCACTTGCTAATTCTAGCTTAGCTGAAGGCAAATTTGGAGAGACTGAGGAAATTTCTTTATGTTCTCTGCATGGTCCTTTTCAGATGAAAAATTCCGCAATGTTGTGTCAAACGGAGATTAAATGAGAAATGCACTTGTGGGGAGGGGGGACGCTGGATTTGGAGGTGCAAGCCAATTTCAAGGTTTTTGATTTTAGAGTGTATTGGT
Source organism: Hiodon tergisus (assembly GCA_025775045.1). Classification (NCBI taxonomy): domain Eukaryota; kingdom Metazoa; phylum Chordata; class Actinopteri; order Hiodontiformes; family Hiodontidae; genus Hiodon; species Hiodon tergisus. The sequence goes on from JAOVYW010073269.1 coordinate 18,149, forward strand.
AAAACTAGGATTTGCAAGAACAGCTGTTGCTTTTCAGAAAGAAAATCATCCTCACCATGAAAAGCTCCTTTCTCATTAAAGCTTGCTCTGCACCCCGTCTTAGGGTGCAACAATGCAAAATCTCCATATTTAATTGGACTTCACAAGATGGATGTGCTACAGTGCTACTTAGGGAACTTGATTTTAATAGGTCCTACTGTTGGGGATTCCCGATGCAAAGCTGATGTTGAATTTCATACATTAATGCAACCAACTGGAAAGTAGATCATCAGATCATCATGGCCTTATGCATTGAAGCTAACAAATGAATGCCTGGCGTGGACCAAAAGGCGAAGCTTGTTACATTTAATGCTGTTGTTGCTTCCTGTTTTCCACACTTGAAACGAATTATGTGTAATAAGGTAGCTTGCCTGAGGACACACACTCAATACTATAGATTTTACAAGGAAGATTCTTACAATGATGGCATCTCTCATTTGAAAGAAATTCCTGTTAATGATGTTTGATCGTTGGCTCTGCACTAATATATTTGCTGGCTACCAAATTCTCTAGAGACTCCAGGTTTAGGGGTCAAATTGTCCTAGAACTTTGTCCGGAACTTTCACTAAGGTTTATCAGTTTATCACTGCAATTATCAAAAGCATGTTTTGAAATCAATGATTGGACACTTCCTGAAATGTGTCAGACACAGATAAGTGTGAAAGCAATGGCAGCCCTCCCAGCTCTCTGTCTCTATCTTTGTCTCTCTCTCTGGTTTGTGGCACAGATAAGTGAGAAGTCAAAAAGTCATGTTAGGAAATTATCATTATTATTTTTCTGTTTTTCTTTTAACCCATAACTTTGTTTGGGTGAGGATAAGCAAATACACAGGTAAGTAATAGGAAAGAATCAACATGCAACTAGAAAGAACCACGCAACCAGAGGATGCAAGATGAGCTACCAGGATGCACTTCAGATGGTGTGTCACGTTTCATTGGGGAATTGAATTTGGTAAATGCTTGGTGGTTCCAGAAAACTTTTCTTAGCAACGACCATTGCAGGGTTTTGATTTAATCCATTTCTCAGTCATGAATCTTAGAATAATGCACTTAAGATCAGTTTCTTTTTGAAAGGATTGAGACAATCGTGGCAAACCGTGATTGCAGAAAAAGCGGAGGCGAGGTTTTTGCTCTGAATATTTGTCTATGGAACCCTGATACTGTGGAAGACAAATGGGCCACAAATACTCTACCAGGGTGACTACAAGCCTTCCACACTCTGCCATAACTATTTTTTTAGAAGCATAGGGCTGAGGTGTAATTCATACCCATCCTTTTAATATGTCATGTTAATTTATTGCTCAAAACGGTGTTCCCTTATTGTAAAAACATAGTGTATCAAAGGAAAACAATAAACTGGAATCTGCTTAATCTTCATTGCAGAAATAAATGAAACCATGACATTTAATATGCACTTATTTCAGTACAAAGTTTCCTCTGTAATCGTTCTGATTTTTGATAAAATCTATTCATCACATTTGAACAAATTCCAGATGGCTATAAAACGTGTTTAAGTCTAACCATGTCTTTTTGATCTGAACTTTTTAACATAGACATATATATTTTCTAATATATTTTTTTGTGTAGAGATCTAAAGTGAGGTAAAAACTAAATAAAAACTCACCATCGCCTACACTGTTAGTAGTGAAATGTAACATTGCTACACCATGTGACATTTAACCAGTCCCAAACCATCGCCCCCTGCTGGACCCCTGAAGATGAATGGTGCCTGGGACACGTGTGGTGCTGCTGATGGAAACTTCAGTGACTCAGCTGTGTCGGTAATTTTTCTGGGCACACGCAACCTCCTGGCGACGGCAATAGCTCCATTTTACAAGAACAGTCTGTTTCACAACGAAGAAAAATCAGTGGAAACACTGAACTTTGTTTGAAAGTACTTGTAAATTGAAGTTCCGCAGACTTGCTTCTTTGGCATAAGCTAAACACATGTCCTGGGAAGTTTGGGTGCTTATTTTAGAAGTTGGCTCCCTTGAGCATTAATACCTCATTTTATTAATGTAGTGAAACCGTCTCTTTACTCTGTATTCATCAATGAATTTTGTTAACTCATGTAATTATATACAGTATATGTAAATAATCACAATAACAAAGACCACCTCGGTTGTATTCGATTTCCACACATCCATATCAAAAGTCGTAA
>JAOVYW010073270.1:0-32884 GCA_025775045.1 Hiodon tergisus
CTGCTTAGAATTCTGAGGGTTCTTAAAGAAAAATAACCCATTAGCGAATGTCATATTTTAAAGGGATCTTAAATTAAAAGTTATACATACTTTTGTTTTTCATAAATAATATTTTTTAGGGAAAATTTTTTTTAAAAAATGGAATACTTTCTCTTTGTCAGCCCATGAGGCAGGGGTTAGAAACACACTTGAGATCTGAGCCAGCAAGCTGCTTGTCTGGTTTGCAGTTTATGGCCAGATACAAGTCTATTGTTTTTTTTTACACTTCCTTCTGGGGTTCTGCATGTGCATTGCTCGGTCAATTCGCTGAGGAAATATGGAGTTAGAGCAATGCTTTGACAAGGTTTGTCTTAAACTATAAATTAGCTATGGAGTAATCACATTGGCTTGCAGATGTTATTACGTGAATGGGCCTCTGCCTGATTTGATCATCGGCACCTTTGCTTTAATGAATAGTGTCCTGCAGGCGATGATTGCCTGTAACTCACGGATATATCTCTTGATGAGGACCGTGACACTGCTCCAGTGGTGGTCACACAGCTGGTTCCGTGCGCCCCGTCCCGTCACACCACACTCACTCAGTGTTGCGTTTCTGTCTCCTAGTCCAAACTCACTCAGCCCCAACTCTTCGCGGTCCCCCTCCTGGCCGATGTTCTCCGCTCCCTCCAGCCCACGCCAGGCAACCTCTACTTCCAGTGACTCCTCCCCAGTCAGGTGTGTCACTCTGTGAGCCGTGTGTTACTCTGGGACCGTGCTGCGCAGTACCTCACTCATGCTTACTGCCACCACTGCTCTGAGATATTCAGTCAGGCCTTCGCATTATCAAATAAGCACAGGTAGGGGTGAGAGGGCTAGCAATGCCCAGCTTTAGTGGATAGTGTATAACAAGGGCTCACCAGCACTTAAGTGATCCCAGTAAAGGTTTCTTCAGCGTTCAGGTTGAATTCACCGAAAGTGAATGGCAAGATTTTAGTGTGCCATAAAACCAACTGGGATAGGATCTGAACTGGATATTTTTAATACTTTTCTTCATAACATATTCATAAGGAAACAATACTTAAAGATAAATGCTAAATGAGTTTAGTGGCCGATTAAATGACTAATTCAATTATTTCATTCTGCAGTTATTAGAAGTAAATTGTTACGTTTATTTGAAGTACCAAATCAGCTATAAAAAAATAAAAAAGGCAGTTAACTGTTGTTGACATGTATATTCTACTCATAAAGGTTGTAGATCTTTATTACAGTAATACATTCAAACTCCTCAAGACCAGTTCACAGAGTGTGATGGGACAGTCACTGAAGGTGGTGAAAAGAACACTGATAGATGGTTTAAGGTGCTGTCCTAATGATGGCGGGTTCATTTTGCATGTAGCCACCTAACTAGCGACTCTCTGCCCTCCTAAACTCTCCAGCTCACGCGAGGAAATGGCCTGCTTATTTATAGCTTACCTCCAGTTACCCTATTCTGGACCGCACAATTCTTACATACAATAAAATATATTCCATCTATTATTGCAACATAATAATTTACCAAATCATGTTCCCTAGGGATATCTAAATGACATGCCTCTAAATATTTTCCAGCTGTACGTTGATATTTTAAAATTTCGGTCTCAACATTTTTCAATTTCAAATTCCCAAATGTAATTACCTAAACAATAAAGTTATGGCATAGAATATTGTAACTGGTTTAAAACTAATGATACTGTGCTATTGAATTGAATTTATTTCTATCTTACAGGTGGAGTGTCATCCTGAGTTTTCATTTGGTCAAATAAATCTTTTACAAACAAACATATATTCTCATGACTCTTGTATTTCCTCTTTTGCATTTCACCCCTCTTCTTAAAATGACACAAGTCATATTGGGAGAAATTAGCCTCCATGCTTTGAGCACAGTTCAAACTGGTTATGTCTGTCTACACGCCACCCTGGTAGAGAAAACACTTCCTGTACTTCCTAGTGCTGACGGTGAGGCCTGCTGGCTTTATCCATGGGCGTATGTGTGTGTCTTTTAAGTGTTCCCCACTCTTGCTCTGAATTACCCCCTAGCCCAAGGATGCAGTATTAAGTCTTGTGGTACCCCACAATACCCGGTCAATCAACCTTTAAAATGTTGCCTGGCGTGTCCACTGGAAGCCAAAGGGCAATGGGTGTGGCAGGAACTCCTTCAGTGGACAGACATGTCACTAGGCGAGCCTTGTGGGTCGCCTCATAAGGGCCGCCTCATAAGGGCCGTGCCGCTTAGCCAGAAGCGGGTCATAAGGTTCAGGAGCAACTGGGACCTAACCTTTCCTTTTCACCCCTGCAGTCCTGTGGTTCGCAAGGCCAGAGCGCTCTACGCCTGCAAGGCTGAACACGACTCAGAACTCTCGTTCACCGCCGGGAAAATCTTCCTTAACGGTGAGTCTTCCTGAGCAAAGGGAGCCAGTCAAATGGCAAACAAGGGTGTTCTGTTGGGCAACAAGGGCTTATATGACAGATATTTGTATTTTTATAGGCTGTGTATACACTTAGTCCTATAAAGAAGATTTATGTTAAGAAAAAGAGAAGTAGAAAAAATGTATCTAAAAACGGGCAGAGATAGTCACGTATAATTATTAAATAATACAATCACCGTTTTATTTTCTTCTCCATAGTTCAACCTTCAAGAGAACCTGGTTGGCTGGAAGGCACCTTAGAAGGGAGGACAGGGTTGATACCTGAGAACTATGTAGAATTTGTATGATATGATTGTACTTTGTCCCGCACCGTGCTGTGGAACAAGAGTGGTCCTGCGGAGAGGAAGTATGAATGTGTTGGCATGCGTGAGTGACTGTCACCTGTGAATGTTTGCGCATTGCCTCTCCAGAGCTCAAGCTGGTCCTGCATCTTACTGAAGTTCAGCATCTGCCATTGTTTATTTTTTCCCTTGAACATTTTAAATGTTTCTGTTTGATTTAATTACATCTTGAAAAAATGTAGAGGGGCAGGGGTGGCGAGGGTTGACTCTTCTTGAGTAGGAGGCTCGTTGTTCCTCAGTATGACAAGACCCCCAAACACGGTGCTTACAGACAGAGATTGGAAGTCCCCCACCCACATTGCACCAACCATCCACCTGTTTACATGCGGTGTAGTTAGCTTGTCTCTGTTGGTATTTTGTGTGGCTTAGAACTACTATATCAAATATTGTTTATCTAAAAAAAAAAAAAAAAAAAAAGCAAGAAAGACATGATTCTTCTAAAGTATTCGCCATTTTAAGACATAATAATTTATTTATTTCAGGAAAAAAGTTTTTGTTTGGTTTATTTCGCAGCTATGTAACAGCGGAGAGTGCAAGAACATTTAAATGTGAAACTAAACTCCTTTGGTCATACGTAGGCCTCTCCTTTATTAATGATGCATTAAATTAATGTTTTAAGATGGGACCTGAGATGGCTATCTTTGGGGTGAATCCTATTAACGTTGTATATATGTGAAATTCTGTGGTAAAGTTTTAAAATAAAAGTTTATATTTTGTATTTTATGTTTTGCATACTAACTTAATTTTTTTAATTTTATTTGCACCTTTCTAGTGAGTTCCTAAAATTAAATTCTAAATTGAATTGAACAAAATTATTCTACTGTCTTTCAACATCGTTAGGATAGCTTCACAGATAATGACATCTGTAACCAGTAGGGCTTACTTTAGCAACAGATAGTTCACATCTTACCATTAGAAAACGCTAGGTGATACTTGTAAGGGACGCAAGTCAGCATGTTGCATCAAAATAGCTGAATTAATTAACAGAAACCCTGTAATTGAATAGTGACCTTAAGGATTAACAAGCTACTTAGTCCACAGAATAAACACTGAGTTTCAGTAAACATAAACGGGCCTAAGAACCAAGAACACACCATGTGTTTGTGTGTAGTAGCTAAAAAAAACGATGTGGATGGATAATGAAAGGATCAAATCTAAAAGTAGTGAAAATCACTTCCATTCATTCTTGATTAATAAACAAAACAACACCAGAATGGAAAAGCGCATTTATTATATGATTGCTCATCTGGACTGCGTTATAATAAGTGTCAATAATTAAACTAACCATTTTTCTTTACAACGGTGTTAACATCATACCTATAACTCTATTAACGTTTTCGAAAGTACCACACACAAAAAAGGACAGTCCAACATTTAATCAAATAGGTGAAAAGATCAACATTTACTACAGAAGAGGAATAATACAGAATAGAAAACTATTTAAACAAATACACTGTGTACTCTTTACATTGGATTACATTTACATAATTGGAACACAGACAAAACAGACCTTAATGAAAGCCATATACCAGTGAAATATGATCTGCCCTTAAAGATAACTTTAAAGATATTTGCATTAATCTTATACAAAATAGACTTTTTTGACCAGCATTAGGGTAGTGCAAATTTTCAGACTCCAGCTGGTAGATTACTTTCACACACAGTTTACCTTCTTGAAGCGACTGGTTCTTCACAGTAAAATCAGACCAAAGCCCTGAACCATTACAAAATGCATTTTAAGAAACAATTATTTACTTTTGTACTATACATCCTATAGCTGTTTTTTATGCTCACATTTTCTGCTTTCCTTTGGTCACTCTATATTTCTTATACAAAACATATTTTCCAGTTAATTTCTTTTTTACTTAAATTTAAAAAATATGGCACATTATTTTTTTAAATGTTCCCATAAAGATATATAACTAACATTTATTTACAATTTCACATTTAACTAGTCCCTCACATTTGCATATGATTCTCCCTCAAAATACGACTATACTCACTGTTTGTGTGTAACAGATTATGTATGTATAATATAAAATGAAAGATGATTAGAGGATTAAGTTGTTATCGATTATTATCTACACAATGTAGTACAGTGCTTTGTTAGTTATAAAGCATTTAAAATTAATATTATTCTGAGCGCAATTTAAGGCTATCTCCATTTAATTGTCTCATTTGATAAAATATAAAAAAATACTGAATATCAAAATGAACTATATTACAATACTCTGTCAAACTTTTTTTTTCCACATCTTACATAGTTGATAGGGGAAAATATTGTTTCTCAAAGAGATGCAATGATTTCTTCACAAACGTAGCATCCGGTTCGCTAACTGACATCCCGACCCCATGAAAAACCAGACGTGAGCTGACGGCCCTCGACACTGTATGTGAAAGTAACCCAATGCATAAAAAACCCAGGAATCTAGTGAAGCACAGATAGCAGGAGAAGAAGCATTGGAGGATCACATGCTGTAAAATGTGCATCGCGTATCAATACTGATCTTCCGTCCATCTCCCCACATCTTTGCTCGTGTAAAAGACCTGCAACACACCGCCTTTGGCCGGGCCTGAGAATCATGGCTTCAGACAATGGGCACCGAGTATGTTACACAGGTTTAGCTTAACGAAACATCACATTCCATGTGAACTTCAGCTTGTTTAAACACCACTAACAACACAAGCACAAAGCATTCATTTTATCTTTGTCCCCCCCGCCCCTATATTTTTGGTTAACGTACTTTGTACCCACATATTATAAAGTAAAAAACTAAATTCAAAGTGACAAGGACAATTAAGTTTTTTTAACCAATTGTGTATGACTAAAATTAATCAGAGATGATTGCTAGGCTAAACATCTCATTCATCCAAAAAAAATGACAACCCGTGTATGTGTTTTAATACTGTTTAAACACTTTTCGAATATGTTTTACAATACTCAACTTGCTTTAAGCTTCCAATGTTCCATATTTAAAGTTACTATGTATGTGCATATCATTTACAGTGCAAACGCCTATTTAAAGCCACACAGCTTCTATCACAAATCACATTCATTCAGCTTAGAATGTTGTGCTCTCCAGACACAAACTTTAACCTGATGATGATTATATTAAGACCAGCGTAGAAAACCAATGACAGGTGGTGGAAAAATCTCCAGACGGGAAAATGTGCTGGTGACCAAATCAAAAATCATTACAAAAATATTCAAATAGCTTCCTTCTATTTCTTTACATCTTCAAATATAGGTATTATAAAAAAGGGCTTTTTAATCAATGCAGTGAGTTGTCAATAGTGAACTAATTTGTTTTGGCTGGTATAAATCCAACCCCAGTCATTGATCAATCCTTTCCCTCCACAAATGATGGAAACTCGAGCAGTGTCGAGCACAAAGATCACAAAGATGTTGTTTTTATGGAATTCCTAAATGAAGATCAGCTTTAGAACAGCGAGAAGATAATAATCCTAAATTTTACACACTGGCATATGTTATGCCACAATCTAAAAACATAAAATTATTATTATAAAAAAAAAAAAAAAAAAACATTTGGCACTGAAGGAATAGAAATGTACGCACGTCATCATAAAGGGCCAAAATAAAGGAGGTCAATTTTAGCCCAATAGCGATTCCCAGAGTATCCAAGACGACAAAGTGGGTCCTCCCTCTTTGCCAAACTATCACTTGCTTGAACTATGACAATGGAGGCTGAATAAGCCTCAAAACAAGCGGATTGGTTTACAAAAAAAAAAAAAAAACACTATTTGCTGCCGGAAATAAGCCAAAACACACACGAACCAATCAGCAGAACAGCGACTGTTGGAGCACACACAAACATCTCTGCTCAAAGGTGGGATCCAGTAAAGGAGTAAAATCTATTTGAATAAGGAACAGCGAGCACCACTTGCTTATTATACAAATCCCATTTTTCTGTTGACATAAAACTGGGAATCAAGGACGGCGTCCACGTGAAGGCGTGATCTGTGGCCATCTAGCCACGCCTTTTCCCTGACTCATTCAGAAATGCATGTTTAAGTAAATGTACGTTAATCTGATACTAATCGCCAGTAAATAACTTGTTTATTTTCATTCTTTCAGAAATAAATTGCCGTCTTAAAATGTTAGGCAGCTATATTTGTTATACCTATTTGTTATCTGATTATAGAGTGATGTTGAAAGTAGATGGCAAGCTTGCAACCCAATAACCCCATATATACACAAAATACAGCAAAACCGGCCCTTTAAGTTTTCTTTTAAATGATTTTAAAGCATTTTATAATATACTGAAAGTGCTGAAATTCCATTTAAAAATGAGAAATGTACACAAAACCAACATGGAAAAAGGTTCAAAATTTTCATACCTTAGTTATAAGGATCACTTGTTGTAGTTCACACCTCTAAGGTTCATTGAGCTGCCCACTTCAGAAACCAAACATGGCTATTGAAAAAGGAGGGAAAATTGCTGCTGCAAGTAATAACAATAAAATAAAATAAAAACATACAAATATAATGAAATTCAATCATTATGTATGCAAAAAAAAAAACTTGCCTTTAAGGTTTACATAAATGGCTTAAATCAGACAATAAAGCTAAAAAGGCACATCTTTTCCCTTCTCTGATATACTTCAGTAAATCTTTAACAGTTTGCATGCATGAAATCAATGCTCGAATCATATAAAATATTCTTTAAAAAATTAGAATAGCTTTATTTTTTTAAATATTTCTGGCCAATTTCAGGTGGCTACACATGCTGCACATAATTGAAATAATAGTTTCTAATTTCGAGAAATAAAAGCTATTCCAGATGTTTTTTAATCTAAAACATTAATGTTTAAATTTAGTATTTAACCCATTTTGTTCACGACCCTCACAACTCATGAACAGCCATCAGAATCATCAGAAGGGTCCATCATTCAAGCATTCTGTGACTGGCTAAAGACTTAACCAATCGGCTTGCTTGAAATTTCAGAATTACATCACATGTAAAATCCATTACAAGAATTTTAAAATGACATTTTTTTTCCAAGTAGGTAGCAACAAACATCTGAAAAAACATGTGTCATTTTAATAATATGCAAATCACGGTACTACTATTTAGTTGTTGAAGTAATTTGTAAGCCAAAAAAAAAATTATATATTTTTCCCTCTCTACTGTTCCCCATCCTCCCTCCATGTGTCCTTTGGGAGAAATGTGTGGTGCATATTTTCTCAACAGTGCTCTTCAGTGGGACATCTCTGCTTTTTCAGGGGACAGCGGAGTAAGCTGGTGGAATTTAAGGCATTGTGTCATACTGTAAGGCAGTCATTTCTGATGAAAGAGCAGTGGCTTCATGCTCCCGGCTTTGAATTTTGGTAACTGGTTGCTGATGATCTCCACCAGCATCTCGGGGAACTCCACACTAAGGGTTTTATTCACAAATGTGTAGAAGCAGAAGTTCAGAAGGCCCCCCACCATCTGCAGAGACAAAATCCCATCAAACAGTCAGTAAATGTCACCTATCACGTGTATTGCTGATGGATAGGCATTGTAGAGTATGTCCTTTCAAGGCCTGTGCTAATGAGTAACCATACTGCATTGTATTCTTAATAGATGGACGCACAGTTTTTTGTTTTTTTACAATTTTACGATAACGACTCTTTCCTTTCATAAGCTAACTTCAACTGGAATGGAAGTTCTAATTCAATTCTTCCAAATCAATTGCCCTCATCTTTTGGTGAAATATTTCTGATTCTCCTTAATTCATGTGATAATTTCACAAATGCTATACACGCTACAAAATGCTACGTAGTATGTTTCTGGTCCTTTAGGACTCTAAAATCTGTCAGAATAACTGGGAGCAACAGTATTCCAAATATGAAGGGAAGAATTTCTGTCCTGCTCACCTCATGCATGGAATCAAGCAGCTTGGTCAGCTGATAGAACCTCTGCCAGTTCTGACTGGAGTTCTCCTCACGCTTGACGATGGCTTTGCCAAGTTCCTTAATGTAGGACATTCGGATTTCATCAAATACGGACTGGCTCTTCAAACCATCCTTCGGTACTATAGAAACAAACAATCAATATGCAAATAAGGTTAGTCCATCCTTTCATCATTATAATGTAAAATTAATTTAGGGTCTGTTACTCAAAACAGGTGCTTGGTTTTAAACGTCAGTTGTTTTCCACAGCAAAAAAATGCCACACACAGACCCATACACAAAATCATCTAGACAGCCAATTCATCCTTCTCCCATGGGGATATCTGCAAAATGACAGATGACAATTCCACCCTTCCCTGCAGAGAACCAGATGATGAATTTACACCCATGGTCCATAATTTGGATGCTGGATTTGAGGCTAGTAATTTCTGAATTGAATTAACATGGTTTTATGCAAACCGGACACATGCAACAAAATTATGAGACTTTTACAATGGCAATATAAAAAATTCCCAATGTGTACCTTCATCTTGGTTATCATTTCCCTTACAATTAAAAGCTTTGCAGCCACACAACATATCCAACATGATGTGAATACATTTAATAATACTACATTAACACGTTTGTCAATTAAAACTACAAAAAATAAACCCCTAAAATGCCTATGCCTTCCAAATAACATATTTTTGAATTAATGAATGTATTTTCAAAATGCTAGTGAACAGCTAACATACAAATTCATAAACACAAAAACGTGCCTAGGAAGAAAAACATGTTTTTTCTAAATGTGCAGTAATCAGTGAATGTGCTGAGAGCTACTAAGTGCAATTACATGTGTACATTCTAGCTTTTTACGAACTAAAAGCAATCTGAAAAGATAGATTCAACCATCACAGCAATCGCAGTGACATTTTTTTTCTCCACCCTAATGCTAGTACAGTTTAGAAATGACCACAATATGTAAATGCTTAAAATAATAAAAAAATAATATAAACTTGTGATTGAGTAACGTCTTAACATTTGTCTATTGTTTAAATAAACCTTGTATCTTGTACTGAGCTCTCAATGAAATAAAGCATATTTTTCACTTCTAGTGAGGAACTAATCACTTCACTTGGTGGGAGCACCAAATGGAGGAGATCCATTTCTAAAGTCAGATTTCTAACGTCTTGGCCACCTTTTCCATTGCGTGGCTTGCAGTCCGATTAGCTACTTGGGCATCCATTGCCTAGGCCACAGAACCCCACTCTGGGCACAGCATCCACTGAACATTAAAAAGAGCAAGCAATACAATTTCTTGTTTACAGACCTTATATATAGATATATAGATGTATAGATACAGATATATCTTTTTACAGATATAACATATATAAAGAGATATTTCTTTTTTAAAATAATGATGCATTAAAATGATGGCAGTGTGTTTTTGCTCATTTTCCTTTGTCATAGGAACAATTCAAAATGTCAGTTTCTCGTATTCACTGTTTGGAGCGGGGGGGGGGGAACTCTACAGTTTGAAATGTATTTCAAACAATACATCCACAAAAAAGTGCTAAGATACAAGAAATACATTTACAAAACTACCCATATTTTTATAATATTGTTCAGGTATGAAAGGAAGGCCGCAGTTGCAATGCTGACACTCACCTGTACTGAGTAGCAGTAGGACTTTCATGCACAAGTACTCATCATGGGACACCTGCAGCCTCACAAATTCATTAGCAATCTTCAGCATCTGATCACACTGATCACTCATGTAAGGCAACCTCATCCGTTCCCTATGCAAGAAAGAGAGATTCGTTATAGATAATAGACAATATATACATAGTGATAAAGTGGTGAGAGAAAGTTTGCGAACCCTTTAAGATAATCTGAATTTCTGCAAAAATTTGACCTAAAATGTGATCAGATAGTAAGTCCTTATAATAGATAAAGAGGGCCTATAAAACAAAAACCATACAGAAAAATTACTTTTACATTTATTTATATGGCAACAACTATCCAATATTTATTCTCTTCTTCCAAAAAAGCTTGGTTAATCAACTCCATTAAGGGGGTAATTAGAGTCAGGTGTTTCAATCAATGAAATGACAATCAGGAGTGAGCTTGGGTGGCCCTGCCATATATAAAAAACAAACTTTAGTCATCACCATCAGAGTCTGTTCTTCACCACACAGGTCTCTGGAAGCGTGTCATCTCCGATCAAAAAGAGATTCCTGAGGTCCTCAGACAAATAGTTGTCTATGCTCATCATCCCCATCTGAAAGGGCTACAAAACCATTCTGGGCTCCATTCTGGGCTTCACTTTACGGCAAATTCAACGCCATTGTTACTCTTCCCAAGAGAGGTTGTCCAATGGAAATCACACCAAGAACAATGCATACAATAACCCAGATGGTCACAAAGAACCTCAGGGTAAATGTCTATGGATCTGCCGGACACATGAGTCCACCATCAGGAAATTACCGAACAATGGTGTGCATGGGAGGATAGCAAGGAGGAAATCACTGCTGCCCATCTCAAGCTTGCCAAAGATAACCAGGATGATCCGAAGTTTGAACTTTTTGGCTTAAATGAGAAACGTTAAGTTTGGCTAAAACAAACCAATGCGTTCCAACATAAGAAGTCAGTCCAAACAGTGAAGCATGGAGGTTGGAGTATCATGGTTAGGACCCTGGCTGCTTGTCATCATTGACGGTGGGTCAAGCAGCAAGATAACAACCCAAGATGACAGGTTAATCTACAGAATTTCGCATGTTGGAGTGGCTGAGTCAAAGTCCAGACCCAATTTAAATGTTGAGGCAGGGCCTGAAGCGATCACTTCATGCAGGAACGGCCACAAACATCAGTGAGTCACAGCAGTTCTGTACAGAGTAATGCCAGTAACTGGTGGAGGGTGCCACCAGTTACTGAATGTGAAGGTTCACATAATATTTCTGACATGAATATTTAATAGAAATTGAGTAAAAATGACCATTTTACTCAATCAATTAAAAAGTATATTTTTGTGGTGGCATTTTTTCAGGTCCTCTTTATATATTATTTGGCCTTAGCTATGATCACATTTTTGGTCATATTAACGCAGGTATACATAAAATTCTGAAGGGTTCAGAAACATTCTCTCCACAATATGATCTATATACAGTACTGTGCAAAAAATCTTAAACACCCAGGATTTTTTACATAAATGTAGTCTTTAAATGAATATTTTATCTTCTGCATTACTTTGTCAGTAGAAAAAAGCAAAAATGGATCCAAACATCCATTTTCCAAAATAAGAACAAGGAGTTCTGCAACAGACATCATCAGCTATTAGGTCACTATGTGATTTTCACATAAAGTGCATTAATAAATTACCAAATATTCCAACCCTAGATACATTCCAATAAGGCATAGCCTGAATGACCACATGCTTGTTAGTGCAATAAAAAATGAATCCAGACTTAAGTATTTAAATTTGGTTTTAATCTTGATTTCACAAACAGTATAAAATACAAAACTAACTATTCTAAACCTGTCCCAAAACACAGTGAACACCCTGAGAAAGCATTTATTTTCCCTAGCTGACGTGTTTAAAGTGTGGGATGTTAGAGCATATCAATCGGATTTTAGCCAAAAACCAGGTTCAAGTTAAGCCATTTTCTCCATTATCAGAATTTTAAATTTTAATTGAACAGATTAAACTTCTCACTAACAGAGGGATGAAAAATATCCTACAGAAATAAAAGGCCATTTAAAACAGTACTCACTCATTAATGATCAGATCTGGAGCAAAGCACAGCATGCTTCTATTGCATTGCTGGTAAGACCTCCAACCCAGGCCGAAGGACATGAGGAACAGCCAAGAGCACTGCAGAAGGGTCATCTGGTCATCGAGGTGCAGGTTCCGGAATCCTGGTCGAGACACAAAGGGTCGAGGAGTGGAATAGTTCAGAAAGATCTTGCCGTTCCATATTAACTATAGTAACAGCCCAATGCTGTGGGAGCCTGGATACAATGCAAAGCCTAAAGATTTTATTTCTCCAGAAGCAAATTATTAATTTAGCCTCCTTATACATTTATACAGTCCTTATATGAGCAAGTGGCAGACCAATCTTACAAGATATCTACGGAAAATTATTGCCTAAATGGGAAATGGTGAACAAAAAAAAAACATTGTATCTCCCTCAAAACCAACTGCATATCTGATCTTAGTAATTCTCTACTAATAAAATAGAAAATTCAACAATAGGTTTACGTGTATATAACGTTGGGTTATTATCATAATCATGGATTCCTGATGTAAATATTAACCATGACTAAGAACCCAGAGATATCTGAGCAGATGTGTCAAATCTCGCGAGAGCGGGTCTGATCTTGTGTGTGCGTGTCTGATCTCATAAAAGCAAGACGGCCAAGATCCCCGTTTCCTTTTTTATTCTGAGCCACTGTGGCACAACCCAACGGTCCCTTTTTACGAATATGACATGTGAACCATCACTAATGGGCGAGCGTATACCGAAGGTGTCGTGAGGACAGCTGTAGCGCTCTACACGCGCGGTACAGGCACAGCACTCACCAGTGAATCGGCAGTGGAGGGCCTGGCTCCAGAAGCCGCCCTCAGCACTCTGGTGCACCCACGACGTTCATAGAAATACCGGTAAAATCTTTGTAAAACTCTTAGATTAGAAGCGACTACACGAAAGAAACTCCTAACAACAGAGTTGGAAAATAAAGGGAGATGGTTAAAAATTGACTCAGCTCTGTATGTCAGAAGGGACCACATACAGAGGGTTTCATAGCAGCCGTACTTTTGTAGGATCGGACACATTCTTGCGAGATTTGGCATATATGCTCAGAATTCTGGGCATTCTTTAGCGATGGTTCATATTTTGTATTTAAAAGGGAACTACATAGCCCATACCCATGCACTGATTCAATGAAAAGCTCTAGGTGTAATTATGTGTATAAGACATCCCAGCGAGATGTATTTCAAAAAGAAAGTTTCCACAATGTTATGATACCTGTTCTTTATTTTAAGCAACCAAAGTTCCCATTAGCCTAATTAACAGAACAAAAGATCATTATTTCATCGGGACACGGGCCAAACGCTTGCAAATCCGGACTGTCCCAATTAAATCAGCAGTCCTCACCTGGTAGGGCCTTGGCCCACTTCACAGCAGAGATCACCTGTCTTCCGCCCAGTCTGTTGAGTGTAGTCATGAGACGAGTGGAGGTGTCAGGGATGGTGCTGTCATAGCCGGCATAGATGATCTCAGGTTCGATGGCCTTGAGCAGTGACAGCATGGTGGGAATGAGCTGTGGCATGGACTTGGGCAGCAGCGCTCGGGCCTCCGGAATGGGGAGCGAGGCGGGCTCCACGGTTGCTGCCTGCTGTTCCCCCTTTAATCGGTTCAGCTTCTTGGTCTTTCTCGCTGGAATTAGAACACACCGTCTTTACAGCACTCAGATTCTTTCACATTCTCCGTTAATCATTTTAACATTGGTAACGCGATAATAAACGAAATCCTTACTTTGAAAATACCAGTCGGGACAGACCGTTAGCGATATAGGAATATTAGATATTTAAGAACAAACTGGGAAACCATGGAGGATCAGCTCAAATAATTGGCACATCGTGTCTGGCACAAACACTACTCTCAGCCCGGAAAGGTCCTAACATCACTGAAAACGTGACTGTCTGGTTCAATACATAACTGATGCAGTGAGAGCCGGTGCACTGGATGACACAAGTCTGAAGTATATAATAAACATTCTAATGACTTAAGACTGAGCTTGAAAGGAAGAGGATTTGATGTTACTATAACTAATTAAAAGCACTAATTCAGAACAGTATTCATTCAATAACACTACTGTCAACAGCAGGTTAAAACCGGGCCAAAAAACATCTCTTATTCAACAAACATTTCCAGACAGTTATCTCGACAAAATGTTGTATGGTAACTAAGTAAAACACAATGAAGAGTGCTTACCCTTAAAGGTATTAAAAACCATCCGACAATCTCTCCAAATTACCTCTGTTCTGATCACCTTGGCAAATAACCACAATACAAATTCCAGTTTCCAGGAGAACATATGTGACTGTGTTTAAGCGTAATTAATTGCATTTAGTAGTAAACACTAAGAACAACACAAACACATGTGTCATACACATACATCATCTTTCAACAGTGCCGCTTTGAGTGAAACCACACTACAACTCAACACATCTGTAACAGGAGTTAAATACCAGGGGAAAATCAAGTAAACAAGTAATTCCAGAAATGTTTCAAATATTGTTTAAATCCAACCAAAAAATGAGGATCCCTAATAGGAATATTTTTTATTGAGTGAGACTCACTGCAGAAATAAATGTTTTTTTAAATATGCTGAAATGAATCATTCTACCCATTTGGCATTTCCCATCATGCACCTTGCAACTCCTTTATATTTGTATAATATATGCTTCGGGGTAAATAAAAGTACCATTGCATATACTGTGTAGATGAGCTTAATAGTGAACATCAAATAGAACTGCATCTCCTGTCCGTTAGTTCTTCTTTTAATTTCCTCCATAAAGGTTTCTATGACAACTAAGAGCCTTACTGGGATTTCATTCCATTTACTCATTTTCAGATGTTTTTTCCCCTGAAATGTCTAAATCTGCAACAACTACATAACAGCACCTATAAACTAAATACATTATATAAAATCTATCAACAGATATTTGTGTTTTTCAGATCCGCTGTGAATTTTATTTGCAGATTAGAACAAATGCATTATTAGCACGTTGTTGTGGTTTTTTTAAACTAAAATAAAGCTCATTTGCAGTGACTAACAGGAACACTGCCGATGCGTGACACTCGTGTCAGAGAGCACTGTAGCTTCACATTCTGTCATCACTGAGATCTTTCTCCAGCCCAGGGTAACTGTAAACCTCTGCTGCTGGTGACGGGTGATGAAGTAAGCGTTTACCTTCCAGGTTCATCCCTGCCTGAAGACACTTGCGGAAACGGCAGGCGGGGCAGTTCTTCCGGCGGATCTTGTCGATGATGCAGTCGTTTCTCCCCGCGCACAGATAGTTGTGTTGACCTAAGAGGGAGCAGGTAATAGTTAGGGTCAGGGTTATTCTGTCCTGATAAGATGGTGCAGAAGTACAAACCCTTGCCACAATGAAAGTCTGCCTGTCGTTATAGCTGGGAATCCCATGTTCCTCATGCATTTGACATATCTGCTATCAGTCCACTCTGTTCTTTGAGCACTGAAGGCGTATTTTATAGATCTCACGAAGGGGGGAAACTGGCAACGTTTATATTTCGATCTCAAAAAGAAAAATGACTACATATCGTGGAGAACAAAAAAAGGAAAAAATGTTGCAGTACAAAGTGGATTCACTGGAACAATACTCATCCCCTTGATTGCATTTGTAGTGAATGGCAATTCCCTTAAGAAGCAAAGAAAATGAATTTCCAATTACTCCTAAGGAGAATTGGCTCCTAAAACCAGAGCAACGCCTGAAGAAAGAAAAAAAAACCTATTGCTAGCCAATGGATAAGGCAATGCTGCAGATATATAGTTTTTATATACTTTACTTCTTCTGCCAAAAGGGCAACAATTCATCTTCTACCTATAACATTATCAAGCAATAAACCCAAATGAATAATACACCAGACCGTAGAGGGCTGTGTTTTTGCCTAGAAATGCAATCAACTGCACCAGATAATAGAACAGATGTAATACAGTAAGAAGGTCCGGTGCTTAGTTTAGTTTGGTTTTAAAGCAGGTAAGATGTATACGTTCTAAATAGTATATACAGAAGATATTTCTACTAGTAGTGTTAATGCGGAAAATATTATGAACTAAAGAAGGATTTTAGTAAAACATATAAAAACTAATTACACTTGATCCCTTTATAATGTACTATATCAGTCTGCCATGTTCACTCCTTGGCGCACCATGTAAAGTACCTGAATAACAGTCAATGTTGAACACAGAGTGAGAGACAGCAGGGTACCCTTCTCTTCTTTGTAGAGATGTGCCTCTTGGTTTCATGAGGGAATTAGTGCACTGAGTTCCCCTTCGTCGTTAACAGTAGGACACCAGATTATAGCCGTTGCCAAATAATTGATTTTATGGCATTTGAGCCAAGCAAAGCAGCAAGTGTATAGACGCTAGGTGGGACTATAGGAAAGAGGCGTGTGTGTGCAAGTGTGTGTTTCAGCTTAGGCCATTCAACATCACCAACACGGCATCACTCCTCAAGAGAAGGCAAGACAGACCAGATAACAGTATCGGCATTCGAAAGTTCACGCAGCACACAAAAGGCGGAAATTACACTAAAAAAAAATGTCACCAGGAAAAAACGTTCAAAACACCTGAACAGCCTACTTGCACGTTAGTGAAAAGCTTCTGGGGAATATTTACAGAGACATCTGCATCAAATACAGTAAGGTTTTTGTTATAGAATGTTTACATTCTTCCTGTGGCAGCAGTCATTGCCATAATAAGGTCAGAAGGAGGAGAATGAAACCAGAGAGAAGAAGTTCACACTAAGGCCCATTAAAAAACCTTTACTGTCAGTTGATGATCCCTGTTGTCAGAGATTCATTATAAAATAAAAATATGCTCCAGGAGAGTACATTGAAGTGAAGCTACCTCTTCAATTACAATTAATACTGTTGTAAATAAACCTGTGATGGTAGAACAACCACCAGCATAATTCTTAAATTGACTTGTTTAATATCATCAAAGATCAGGTGAGGTGGCAGGTCGCTCAAGAATCAGTAAATTTACAAAAATTATACACGGAACAATTACACAAAATCAATCAAACACATGCAATCAAAACTAGACAGGGAATATTTTAGATTTTTTTTAAAGATTGTTGGGTTGTAAAAGCAGAAGGTACTGGCATGAATGAAGCAAGAGAGTTATTGAGGTAAAATATTTTAATTACCATCCGTGTTTTGTCGCGCTCTCCATCCTTCACCATAGCGAGAACAACCGCAGAATGGGGAAGAAAAAACAAAAATAACAGATATAACTTCGATCAGCTGAAAGACAGCTTAGAGTAAATATCAAACATTGATAACACTTAAACATGAGACATGAATACTCCCTATGGGTAACAAACCGTAAAATGTGTTTCACATTCCATAATAACCTCTCACAGTTAATTCAAGTGAAAGTCATCCAAAATCATATCTGTTATTTTTGTGTTTTTGCTCAAATGCACATTGTGGTTTTTAAAAAAGGAGTCCAGGAGAGCTTTTCTAAGGAGAAGAAAAGACAATGTTTCACAAAACAACTTTGAAAATATCTGGCCTTTCTATCGCAGGGAAGTGCTTAGGGATCAATTCATTGATGGATTTTGGATCTTCTGTACCGAATGTTACCCCTCGCTGAAGTACCCTACCTAGCCTGTCAGGAACGGCCCACCTCAAGGCAATATCCAGAAATGAATCACGTTTTTAAACAAGGTAGTTACTTTATATTTTCCGCACAGGTATTCTGGGTAATCTACCCTCCACTTATCAGACAGTACAAAGCAGAAGTTCCCTCGCCAGTTTGAATACAGTTATGCAAGTGCCTGTATCAACCAAAACCAGAGAAACAACTCCCCACCATAGTATTTCCGCATTCTAACAGAAAAGACACAACAATGTGGAAACACCAAAAAAAAGCCTTTGAGACTTGGCAATAGGAAGGTATTGTGTCCTTTCTGATTTACTATAGCATCGATTTAAATACCAAAACGTATCTTACGCCCTTGATTGGTAAATATAGAAAACTGAGTGATAAAATATCCAGCATCCAGTATACACTTTTTCAACGCTCAAGTCTATTGATTTTATGTTTAATTACATTATTTGGTAATTCAAAGATAAATTATTTAATCTCAGACTGGAGTTTTATGACATATCCTACAGCATGAATGTTTTACTGTTAAAAAAAAAAGTCAACAAAGACAAGTTTTCCCAGCTAAGGTCTTATTGTAGTATTTGGTATGGAGATGTTATGCATAATATGTTACAAAAATGTAATTTTGAGAATTTAGTGACCCTTAAGGAATAATATATACTCAGTTGCCAGTTTTTAGGTAGGGTTAGTACCAGGTCTAGTAACAATCTAGTGCCTCCAGAACTGCCCGTATTCGTCAAGTCACAGTAAAGACGTAGTATTGGGTAGAGGTCTGGGAATTAGCTGAACCTCAGTCATAATAAAGTTCAACACTACTGTGATGACTGTTACCTTCCCAGGAATATTATAATACAATTTTTTTAAAAGTTACTGCTAGAAACGTGGTTTAGGAAGTCTTAACATATGGCAAAAACACGGACCATAATTTATCTCTCAGAAACTGATGTTGGCTGTAATCTGGTGTTCATGGTTGAGCAAAGAAGCAGCTTTTCTGAGGGCATGAAACAGAAAAGCAGTATTCGTTTGTCAAACTGTGGCGTAGAGAGATAGCTGAAATTCCCATTTTGAGGTCGGAATAAAAACTCTGCATCCCAGAAATCAGCAGTTATAGGGCAAAATAGTGAAGCTCGTGTTAACGACCGCTCATGTTAAAGACCCCTCGTGTCCTGGTACATACTGAGTGACGCATTTAGACATTAACACTATCTTTAAAGTATAGCTAAAAAAAAAAAACTACATTTTTTTTCTACTAAGAAGCTGAAATTTGGTTTGAATTCATCAAAGTAGTAAAATATTCCGAAGGGCCTAAGGAAATATTCCCTAGTCAGAAAACCCACCCCAGAAGTTGCTTAATTGCTTCACTAAAGACTGAAATAAGTGTCTTCAGAGTCACCAAAGCAAAACCAGAATTAGAATTTATGGTTTTGAATAAATCAAGCAAACAATATTATTTATAAAACATATGATGTTGTGCAGTAAGTACTAAGAATTGTATACAAGTTCATTTATTAGTGCAGACATCCTGCAACAACTGTGAATGATATCCCACATAAATTAAATACTGCTACCCTAGTCCTACGCCTCCACACTAAATTCAAGACAAAAGATCACCTGTGACGCTCGACGTAAACCATTCTCGAGTGCAGCAATGAAAATAAAACAATCAGAAAATAGCATTCAAAACTCTGGAATAAGGAAAATACTTTCTCCCCAAGTATCCAAAACAATGTTTTGTCATTAAGGAAATAAATCACTATTTATTTGATCACATGTGAACTACCTTGTTTTGACAAACATACTGCAACAGCCTTTTTTCCCGGTATTTGAGTTTATGTTTGACATACCATTGCAAGTGTATAAAAACAGGAAAGAGAGAAAGAAAAAAACCCTGCTAAACAGCAACTTCTCCCTGAATGCTGGGGTTTCGTTCCTGAAAATGACCGTACTATGCAAAAGGAATACAAACTCATTTCCCAAACAAATTACAACTGGTCTCCAGTTCTCCTGTACCAGCCATATCACGAAAGAACCAAGCTCCTTTGATGAATTTGGAAAGTCCCACTGCATTTTTGAGTTCCAAGTCAGACAACCCATGCCACAAGTATCCAAGTAACCATTGGGTCAACAATATTTCTGGGACAAACACTGCACTGTATAGCTAGATAATGTAACAGACCATAAATACTCTTATGCATAGCTAGCTAACATTTCCAGGCTTTGCCTAGCCATAGTAAAACTTATTTTGGGTATCATTAAACAAGGTTAAACATAGACGTGGTGTACTGTCAGTCACCCATATGCAAATTGCACACTCCCATAGCTTATGGCTTTGGAAGAGCCCATTAAGCAATCTGGAAGTTGGTATTCTAGAGTTGACCTCAAACTTCCTGTTTCTACTGACTAACTCAGCCAATCAAAACTCAGTTGCCACAGTGACTTCCCCTTTAGTTCTTCCGTGTGACAGAGGTTCCCATTAACCCTTATGTTCAAAGTTGTTCAAAACTTTCTGATACAGAAAACAAAAGCAATGTGGAGTCAGGTCTTCTCAACAGCTCACCTTCTACGGCTCTCTTGAAGAAGACTTTGCAGCTTCCACAGGTGAGCACACCATAGTGGCAGCCTGAGGCTTCATCTGAGCACACCAGGCAGATCTTGTGTGTTGGTCCGCCTGATTTTCCAGGGACTCCAGAAGAAGAGGGGCTGCTTTCTGGTCTGGCTGCCGGACTGCAAGACAGAAGAGGAACACAGAACTCTAAAGAGGTGCTCACTGTTCTCTTCTCTGAGCCTTTTTTTATTGCTTTGTCCAGAGCATGGCATCAGTCAAGGCTGAAAATAAAATCCAGCGTGTACATTTCATGGTTAGGTCAACAGATGGACAACAGTGTCATAGCACATAGCAGGAATGCTCTTTAAGACCCTTGGTGTGCTGGGTTAGGGTGTCCCATGTTATTATAGTCTATCCATGGGTAAATTTGACAGAGCTAAAATAGATGACAACAAATTAATTGTGATTCTGGAATGTGAAAGAATTATTTGACAGAATGTTTGACACGTGACTTGGTACTAGCGCGACTACTGGAAGTAATACACAAAGACCAAGAGCTAACCATTCAATGTATGAGTTCTTTTAAACATAGTATGCCATCCCATGATTTGCCAAATGTAAAAGAAAATTCATGCCATTTTCCAAAAAAGGGTCCGTTATTATTGTAAGGGTATGAAAAACCCTTCATAGCAAAAGTAACACTACAACTATTTGCCACTTGAAACAGCCCAAGGCGTAATGAGTCACGAAGAACAGTGCAGTAAATGCATATCTCCCACAGAACATTAAAAACAGCCACAAAGGGGAAAAAAGAAAAACAAATACACACCCAAAAGATGATTCGTTATCCATTCAGAGCAATGGAGTCAATATGTCACAGACAGTCCCTCACTGGTCACAGTATTCTGTGGTAATTAAACTATAGGTGTGGTTTTCTTGCAGGAAAAAAAGGGGTTGTTTCCATGTGCTGTAGGACACAAAGCCAGGCTAGAGGGAACAGACTTCCATCCAAAGTAAAAGAAAAGGCAAAAAAAACTAAACACTTTGGGCATCACTTCTGGGCACCAATTCACAATGTCAAACCTTTTAGTCTGAAAGAAACGCCCCCAACCAGTGTGCGACGATTCCGTGTATACACAGGCCGATGTCAAAGCGGTTCGCTATATTGATGTATTAATTCCTCGTAGCATGGCAAGTTCCTCTTTAACAGAGTCTAATTCTGTATGGTTATCGAAACGCAGGTCATTTCCTATAACTAGCTGCGGGAGTTGGTCTGTGTAATAGAGGGGCCTCGCAAAAAAAGTCAACACAGGGAAGCGTAAATAACTTCTGGTATCTAAGATTTTTCATTACTGCTTTAATGTTAGAGGCAACAATTACAGTACCACAATGCACACAGAAGCTTTAAAGTAGCTTTAAATTTAAAAAGCTTTAAAAAGCCTGGAAGAGCAGGGGACAGAAGGCTTCCGGTACAACTGACTGGTTCATCTGGAAGGATGAAACTGTTTTTTATAAGAGCATTCTTCTGGGTAAGGCCAACGAGTAACCCTCCCATATGAAAAGAGATAACATGTCTATGCCCAAACATCATGTGACTCTTTTTATGGACAAGCAGACGGGACAATAGTCTCATGGGACATGAGTTGTCCAGAATCTGTCCCAGATGAGACTCATCAGTTGAGGCTGGAGTCGCCACTCTGTGCTGTCCAGCAGGTGTTCGTCACTCCCTGCAGGAGGACTCCATGGATGGAGAGAAGATGGCTTTCAGACCACAGCAGAATCTTGGTTACTAACCGCCTGAGACTGGGCAACATCATGCCACCCTGGCGTTTGATGTAGGACACCACCATTGAGTACGTGGGCCCCACTTGATCTCCTCTAAGAAAGACAGCAGACACAAAAACACTACCTAAAGCTCTAGGAGGTCACTACTTGTGAGAGTAGTCCCTTGGGGCAGTCACACCTGTCAACTGCTCCACCGTAGCAGGGGAGGTGGCGGTCAAACGGGCTCGGTTCCAAAGCCTGACCAGAGCAATGCTCACAAAAAGAGTCCGATTGTAGCCAACGCTGAAGTCATGGCTATGGACTGATGGCATTCTCCATTGGCAACTCCCACACTTACGTAAAACCCTCTCTGGCATTGTTCCAGAATAAAAGCCCAGGAACCACCAGAAGAGTCATTAAGAAAAGCGTGTTGATGTAAGGAGGCTGGAAAACGCCCTTTGTGACATAAAACACAATGCTGGGTTGACCGACAGCAAGAAGCATCGAACCGCATCAAACGCCGGGCTGCGTCAACAAAACAGCAGGGTACATTGCCAAAGTGGCGACACAACGACAAGCTGCGTCAACGGTGTCAAAGCCTGCATCGACAAAGCCTCAAGACTGCCCATGCATATGCCTTTGTGTCAAAGTAAACTTAACATTATGCCACGTGGCAATGATCTTGGTTGGTGTACCAAAATTTGTTTTGCAAGCACTGTTGTAAAGGGAATAAAAAAGCAGGTAACGGTTTGCAATGCAATGCACTAACAAGCAAAGAAATAATTGAACTGGCTTTGGCAGAGCCCATAACTAAAAGCGACTATCTCAAGCTATCTCCATTAATCAGAATATTAGTACAGCACCTGCGGTTAAATATACTCGTTTTCCAGCAGACAAATTAATTCAACATAAAAAAAAATAAAAGTTAAATTTCTACATTGTTACACAAGAGAGAAGGAACAGAGGAACAGAAACGCTAAAATGCATAAAACGAGAACAAACTGTGATGGCCGCCAGGTTTTATAGGATAGCGGTCACATAATGGGCTTTCTAGCGTGATTTGGCATATCTGCTCAGATACTTCTGGGGTTCTTAGGGAAACAACCCATTAGTGACGGTATATATGTCCTATGTAAAACAGTTTAAATCTTTAAAGTCACCAACAGCATTGCAACTGAATGTCCATAGACCTTAAATCAGTATGCGATTTTGAAACCACTCCACAGTGAACAGATATGCAAAAAAGGTTTTATGAACACTTTTTCAAAATTTACTCGAAGAACGAAGAACGAAGAACATGCTGAGACTAATACTTTAAGGGCAGCCTGATGCAGCATCTGTTTGAACACATAGTCCGATAAGCTAAAGTATTTACATTCCACCCCTCCCCATGATTTATGGTGATCCCTTCACCCAGTCTACGGCCAAACACATGCACACGCAAATTCCAGCCCCAGTGAGGAAACAGCTCAGAGGGGTTTCAGGGCAGCTGACAGGAGAGGAAAGGGAGGTGGGAGTGTGGGAGGAGCCAATGCAAAATGAGCGCCGTTATCAGAATGAGATGACAGAACAAAAACCAACCACGTATTCACCCAACAATATTGACGATATTTGTTGAATTAGAAAAACTTTCAAATGCGCAGATACAGATTTTTGGACGTACAATAAACAACATCCAATTTAAAGGAATCAGGAAGTCGTTTGAGTGAGCATTTAAATTTGTTCCTTCTTTCTAAGGAACAAAACAATTTTGCTTAATTCTTAAAGCCACTGCAAAACATAACATTATTTTGGTGTGAACACTGAGAATGTCAGGTTTTTTTTACAAAGAGAGGCGTCGTCAAACGCTTGCTCTGTCAGACCTTATTAAGTGCCCTCAGGACAACTCGCTGTCTCTCTGCATTTCTAACAGGGCAACTAAGCACACAGACAAGGTAACGTAAGGGGACTGGACGCATGACAGGACCTGAAGAACTTGTTGGAGCAACATTAAACCTTTAAGACAGCATCCTGATGAAGGTCTTCTCTTAGTTCCCACGGTCCCATCTGCTGGCAGACCAATTAGACCACATACAAATAGATCTTTGTATCGGTTTTGTCTAAAGCAGGTCACACTTCTAAAGCATTTCAATCTGCATTGTGGTTCCAAGTGCAAAAAAACTTTCCCAAAAAGTTAAATCCATTAACAGCAACAGAACAATAACTGTATGCATGGTCCTGGTCTTTTCAGTCAGACATTAACGGATTTCCTATTCACAAAAAAATAAAAAAAATAAAAAAAAGTTCTCAAAAATCCTCCAATTTACACTGAGACGTCAGGTCCACACACCATCCCTGCTTTCTGCACTTTGGAGCCGTTACATAATCTCCACATCACCACAATATCTAAGCTTCCTCACACTCTCTCAGCCAATGGTATCTTGAGACCCGCACCCACACGCACACCCCACAAGTTATGCAGGCGCAAAACATATAAAATAGCAAACTGTTTCAGACTCATGTCTGGGCTAGTACGTCACACTTTTCTAAATATTCTGTCTTTGCAATAAGGCAATCTCATATTATTATAATTATTTTAATGCAGGTACTCTTTCTTTGAATCAATTCCTCTGAGGGTGTAAAAAAACGTGCAACCCTCGAGCCAAGATGGAATTCACACAGCACTTTATCGATGAACATGTGCTTATCATTTGTGCTTGTTTGCCCCATGCAGAACTCTGACTTATTAGATAACATATTAACCCTGACCAGTGCATTGTAACAAAAAAGACCAAGGATAAATGCATTTTCATTGCTGCATAATTGGCATTGACTGATCCAAGGTCAGCTGTCATGCAATGGTTTTTTCCTTTTCTTTTCTCTTTATGATGTTCCTTTCTGAAGACTTTTTGCAATATTTGCGCTTTCATTCAAAACACGAAAAACGGCTAAAATAAAGCACTCAGTACCATGCACTGCATTCTGGGGAAGTTTAGCAGAAAGTCAGGATTTGTTTAGAACTGAGAGAGGCCTTGGCAGAAACAATTTGGCCTATGGTATTTTTCCAAATAGATATAATAAACAGTAGGTTTTTATGAACACCAGCTGAGGGTTGATGTACTAAATAAAGGGTAATAACATAAAGGGAAGCAGAGAAAGCGGTGTCTGTACGAAAGAAACCCCACATCAAGTTTTATTAGCAGTAAAGTGGCGGTAGTAGAAAATCAAATCTATGTGGGAACAAATCAAGGTTTCCCACATCAGAGCAATGAAATATTAACAACATGGACTGGACTGGGCAATGTGAGGATATCAAATATTACCTGAGATTGTTTACATAGCGCAGGAAATGAGCCGTCAAAATGCAGATAACCTTAAAAATAAGTGCCATTGGAGGTGATCCCCATGTTAGTTATAAGAAGTAACAATTCGCAATTAATATAATTAGTACTTAAAGTGAGTTTAATCTTTACAGATAAAATTTTAATTGAAAATGTATGTATTACTGTAGAATTTAATTTAAGCTGCCCTATTGTTTTAAAACTGTATTTGAATACATGTATAAATAATGTATAAATATGTTTTGCAATTTACCAATGTTGGTTTCAGATTTCACAGAAACAACATGCAAGAATTGACAGCATGACAAACGCATTCATGCGCCCAGGTTTTCCCAGGATCCTCCTCTTTACCCAGGCGCCTCTGTGAGCCATATCCAACAAACCACAGTTTCTCAAAGCACCACCAAACGTTTGCCCCATTTCTTCCTCAAATCCCACTGTACAGTATAGACCAATTACTGTAAATCTCCCATCTGGCCTGTTCTCGATGGCACCCAGATTACACATATGATATTATCTCATCAGGTCTCAATCCATTGGAGGGAGTTTTAGATTATTTTATGAAGCCTTATCCTGTAATTATGCAAGTCATTAGGGCTGGAACTCTAAAGATCATTAAGCTGATGATGGTCTTTAAAATAGAATGTAAATGCTTAGAAAGGCAGCAGAATGGGTCAGTTTCGAGGTTGCGCCACTTGGAAGGCAGCTGTGCATCGGTGGGTGGAGCCGGCATACCCAATGGCGTTGTCTGAGGTGCTGGAGAGGCTGACGTGGAATAAGTTTTGATTGGTCCGTGTCCTGACTTTGTCCTAATGTCATTTTGCATCTTTAACTTGGTCCGCGGACACCTTTACACAGGTTTGTCTTTGTATGCATCCATTGTACGCATAGGTTATGCAAGTTAAAGTGGGTATAAGGGTATCAAGAAAAACACACAAAATTGATTACTCAGAAGATTCAAAATGGAGAAAGGGCTTGATGAAGGATATATCATTGATAAACATTACAGGACATTAATCAGTGACAAACAAAATACTTCAGTAGTTTTCTCCTCTTTTGATATTCATGATATCAAAAATTATTCCTACATACTTTGATGCCTATAATTCATATATGGGTACCTTTTAACAAAGGAGTAGATTGCTTGCAAATGTAAGTAAAATGTGGGTTCTTTAAACATTCGGACAAAAAGAGAATCAGTCCAGTAGGGGTTAAGGAGCTGTGCTTGTTTGTGGATTCATGCTACTGTGCTGCATGCAGAGTTACTCTAGAACACAGGTGAACCCTGCCGACCAATCCTACCAGCTGTACTTCCCATTGGCTAGATCGATAGGTGAATATAGCTAAGGAACATGACCTGACAGCAGAAGGCAGAACTCAGTCTGGAGACCCTCAGGCGGGTTACCTCTCGGGCTTGCGCACATTGACAGATTAGTTAGTAAGAGTGATCTTCTCTGTGACTGTACAGTCTAGTGTGCCGTGTGACAAGCCTCGGAGCTGAAGCACAGACCGGCCCTGTCTGTGCGAGCCGAGGCGGGATAAGAGGCTGCATTGTCTGCAGCTGGAGCGAGCCGCCCTGCTTCACCGGTCCAAAAAAGAAATCACTTCGCTCACTGTACGTCCTCTGTATGTCCGCGGCGTCATCTGTGCAGTGCCGATTTCTGTCAGTTCTCTAAAGCAGAAGTGGGACCTCTTTGACTGAAAGTGCCCCAGGTCTGAGCATCTCCTCCCTCACTTTACCTTATTTTGTGCCACACACTGAAGCTAATGGTTAAATTGGAGTGTTGATCAGGCAGTGCCCATGTACAAAGTTAAAACGCACGCAGGCACATGGTTAAGGTGAACGACGGCAGACGTTACAGAAAATATCCAACCATACATTTCTGTGTTAAAATGGACTTTGTATACGTGGTCAGATGGAATGACAGGTCATTAAAATATTCCTGGAGTGAATTGTTCCCTTTTTGTCCAGCCAAAAAGCTCCACAATCTTTGCATCCTGTACATGGGCTTTTGAGAAACCATACAGGTTTTGTAGCCATTTTTGTCAAAAGTGGCAGAATGAAGGAAATAAAAAAATAAATATTAATAATAATAATAAAAATCCAAACAACTAGCGAACCTTACGCAGGGTAGGCCTGACGGTAGATTAAATGATGAGAATATATTAGTTCAGCTTTTAGTAGAAGTAGAACTTCATGTTACTCACTTTACAAATAACATTATTATATCACTTTATTAAAATTGTAATAGTATGCTGAATTGGGCTTTGATTTTCTGTCAATCCACAGCAAACAGCCAAGAGTGCAGTCATTACTGGAGGTAATATAAATAATTTACAGATGTATTTCCTAACTTGTCAACTTTGCCCCTATGAACACCACTCGCTGGTAAGGGTGAAAAAAAGATGGCAACTGGTATTTTAGGATACAATCTTATGACTAATCCAGTTTCTGAGAAAAATGAAGCTTGTGCCAGGATGTATTTACTGTTTTAATCTGTAAGGATAAAACAATCTGAAATGGTTCAATAGTAAACAGACACAGTGGGTTAAACTAAAGCTATTTGCCGATCTTATTTATTACCTTGGATCCTTTCATTTTCACTGGAGTGTTACTGGTTTGGAGAGAAAACTACCAGAATATAACACATACTTAATTTTTTATTAAAAATAATCAGTCCATTACTCTTTGGCAAAATGTGTGGGCAGTAAAAATTTTGCAATACCACTCTCTTCGGAACTGGGGGAGAACAATAACTTAAGATCTGAAAAATCATTATTTCACTTCAGATAAATACCCTGCTTAAGCAAGAGAATAAAGTTTAAAGTCCTCCATTACCAGGTTATTCTGACATTTGATGACTCAGTTTTATTGCTTCATGTCTGTGATTAACAAGTAATAGTTGTTTGGGGAAAAAAGGTAACTAATTCTGCATAAGACATATGACAGAAATGTTTAGGCTGGTGGCAATCTGGGAAATGCACATTCAAGCAACATCTGGCAGTAAGAAGGCCTGTTAGCTCAGCTAGTTTGCGTGGGAGAGAATGTGTTTGTGATCAACAGCAGACAAGGCTGTAACCCAGAGTAACGCGATTTCACTGCCACTGCTCTAAATTAACGTTTTAAGGAAACATTTAGCTTACCGTAAAACTGAATTAATCGTATAGTGGAACTACACCAACCATGTAGGGTTTGGTTTGAACTCTAACTCTCTCTCAAAAAACATGTATTTGAATAGTGACTGCAGACAGAAAGCATAAAGGGTACAGAAAGGGTGGGAAAAACATCAGGTAACGAAGAAGTTAAAACTGATAATATAAAAAACAATTCCACTAGCATTTCATGGAGCATGATTCTTTCTCCCTAGCCTGCAGTGAAGAATAAGAAGGGAAGGTTATTCCTGAGAAGGGCTTAATACGTTTAAACACTTAGTGCATAAGGTGATCAACATCTAGACTTCTGTGCCACAGGAAAATTGAGCAGAGAGAGAGAGAGAGAGAGAGTTTTAGCGTTAGACTTTCTGAGAAAAGAGACAGAAAATAAGCCAGAAATAAGCTCTTTTCATTTTTGTTCCAAACAAAGCGTTTTCATTTCAGATATTTTCAGTAAACCCATCAAATACAGATACAAATAAAGAGCGTTACTACAGACATATGTCAGTGCTACACTGAGCTTTGCTATGTAGGTCAATACAATCATCTGAGCCATGAAAAAGAATGCAAAGACACATCACACAGTCATGTCAGGGCAAACGCATTCCTAGATTTAGCCCCTGGGATATGGGGGAGGGGGCAAAACTGTACTCCTCTGTACGATAAATCATGGGCTTTTTCAATGCAGGACACTATTTATTCAAACCCAACGAAAAAAGAAAACATCAAAGACCATCTTGTCATGAACACAAAAAGGGAAACATTCAATTTTTTTTTAAGGATCGCCGTTTGCACCGACTGTACGTCACCTTAAGGCCATCAGTGATTCTGTGAGCGGCCGGGTGGACTGACAGCATGACCACATACTGCTTGACTCTTCCCCCACTAAATTGAGTATTTTTATATGTAAGCTCACGCCACGCCGACTGCAGTTTCAAAACTGCATTCCACCTATGCATAAACGTGTCAGTTAAGTCATCCGTCACTGCAGAACACAAAGCTCTTCACTAAGCATCAGTGAGTGTTACACTCAAGTCAGAGAAAGCTGTTCTGATAACATTTCCACTTTCAGGGGCTAATTAGGAACAATACTTTATATATAGTTTAAGTATACTGGTATGGACCACACTACGATAAGACATTTTATATACCTATATATCGTTAACACCATAAAAGTGCGCATTTGATTTACGAGTTGTTCATTTTAGTAATGACACCATTTTGCAAAGCTTGTCAGTCAGAAAACAGCCTTTTTGCAAAGATTAACTAGAGTAAACTTGTTTTAGAATGAAAAGGCTTCGGCAAACATGATGAGAAAATGACATGTCCAAACAAGTCTTGACATAAACACAAACACACGAAGATGACTTACGATATAGAAGGGAACTCCCAACCGAGTGAAGCAGAATTTGTCCCAGTCTAGGGTCATGTACTAATCATAAAATACATATTACTATTACTATAGGAAAATACAGTGATAAGGTATTTTGGTAATATCTCCCAGCCCTGCCTAAGTTCAGCAAAAAAAAGTTGGAGAGAATGCAATGAAGGTCCCATTTCAGGCACTCTATTTTCACCCAAATTATTAGATTATTATTAGATACATCATAAATTATAAATACATCATCATAAATACATAAAAATAAGTAGGAGCTTTTAAGGAACAGTAGCTATAATTATAGAGAACTTATAAATCACACCATACATAAAGGGGCAAGGTCTTAATCTTCTAAGTGGAAAAAGTTCCAAGCCTCTTCCTAAATGGAGCTTAAATGTTTTCAAACATGATTTTTCAAGCCCCCCTTTTTTCAAATATTTAATTTTTAATACTGATAAATTGATCGGTTTTCTTATTTCAATTGCTGGCGATATTCTTAACAGGACATTGCTGCTTTATCCACAAAAGGTGCAAAACCTAAATATTATCTCTGTGCACAAATTTTTAAAAGCTGCAGAACCAGTCAGCACAAGAAATCCCTAATTATATGTTGAGATCCGTGTTATTCACTTTATGGTTGGAACTGGGAGTGAGAATGCTGGAGAAAAAAAATTATTCAGTTAGCACATTGACTCGGAAACAAATCAATTCGGATAGCTAGCTCACAAACTTCTTTAAATGCTCGTTTTCTTTGTACACCCATACAAAAAAATTGCATAGAAGCAATTTTCAGGAGGTAGATTTAGCGACATGTTTTAACCAGATAAAAGCAAAATGTTTAAAAATGGAAACCATATTCCTCATCGTGAAAACAGGGTTAAAAAAGTAGCGAGATCGCGTAGCTCTCCCTCGAAGCAGAAGCTCCCCAGTGCAGGGATCAATGTCTAGTGCTTAGAACAGCAGAATCCGGCCAGCATTGCCACTGTTCAGCCTCTCTATACAACATCCCCAACCTTTAAGAGATTAGTTAACCTAATGCAGACCGATCACCACCTTTTTAATCCCGGAGCACTCTGCTGCTTTCAACACGAACAGCTTCATCTGGTTTGATCACGACCAAAAGCAAAGAAAGTGAACAAGTATGCACACATGTGGTCATGCGCACATGCACAAATTCTGGCAGCAATCAAGAATAAACACTAAGGAGAGAAGATTAAGAAAACATAAACTGCAGCCACAAGAGCACAACGCAGGGGAAAAAAGGCACTACGAAGGGAAGGAATTCTTTAACCTTGAGGGTGAAGCAAAGCTAAAACTTTAGTTCCAGCTGGCTCCTGGCCGACTTACAGTAAACTGCTTATTCCTCCTCAGCCAATGATATTCATGGGAAGAACGGCATGCCTTCGAGCAGCTCCTGCCTCAATAACTCACATCAGTACCGTAGCAACTCCAGCGTAAGGATCTGAACAATTGTTTCTCACAACTAACTTTTGGTTTACACACTGCTAACATGCTGCTTTCGCTAGACTTACATCCCAACTCTGTTTATATACGAATAACAGAGACAACAACACTAACCCCACCTGTAATCTAAACCCCCACCAACAAGGTGCTCCAAATAAGTAGACTGCCAAAAACGTTCCTTGTAGGACCTTTGGAGGACAACTTGTAATAGGAGGGCGGTACCCCTATATATAAGGTATAAGGGCAAACCAGGGACAGTACACACACACACACACACACACAGACAAGGGTTTTTCTTGTCATAAAACAAAACTAACAAGTCAACATAAGATCCTGCATTGTCTTCTGCCATTGGCTTGACCAACATTAGACATTTTAAAATATAAAGTTAAACACATTTCTTTATGGTTAACTGAGGGTTACTGTGTCGCCATACGGATGAATGATCTGTAGTATTTAAAGTGAAATGACTTCCAGTGAAAATTCAATGTGTTGCTTAAGAAATTTCTTTAACACAGATCACTTGATTTTCTTCACTCATTTATCCAAACAAATTACATGGGCTTTTATGGTGGATATTCATTGCTTATTGCCCTCAGCACTGTACTGTACTTGGATAACGCGTAACGGTACATATAAACTTGCTCTTAAAGTACATAAGAAATGTTTAATTACCTCATTTGTAAAAATAAGTGGAGTGATTATTGATATTTTTAGCTTATCTAAAATGGAGAATTCGAATTTCTTGTGTACTGTACTTAATTTAACACTAAAAGAGAGGTATAAAAGCATTCATCAATTGACCAATATTCCTCCATATAAAACCAGGGCAAAGAAAAATAATAATATACGCCTGTTTCAGATATTATAAAATATATTCTTTGTGTTTATATAAAACACTCTTATAGTCTTCATAGAATTACTAAATACAAAACAGAATTCCTTTATGCTGGGTAAATCAAAAGATGGCTTCATTCATATAAAAAAATTCACAAAAATTGCAACATTTTAGCATGGGTAAAACAACTTAAACAAAAGTAATTTTTTCTACACATCTGCTTTGTTAATTTCTTCATTCCTTTTGAGGAAAGAGCAGAGTGTGTTATGAATTTTCCCATTCCTTTTGAGGAAAGAGCAGAGTGTGTTATGAATTTTCCCA
>JAOVYW010073270.1:32984-54164 GCA_025775045.1 Hiodon tergisus
AAGAGCAGAGTGTGTTATGAATTTTCCCATTCCTTTTGAGGAAAGAGCAGAGTGTGTTATGAATTTTCCCATTCCTTGAGTAGAGCTAGCAATGTGTGCAGCGAGAGCCGTGGGACATGTTGTGACCGCCCCGTCAGAGGTCCAGAGCGGCGGCACTTCCAGAGAGATATACCTTGCCAAGCCCTAACCTCTTTCCAGGCAAATGCCTCACTACTCCGCACAGTGGAGTTCAGCTCCCAAATAAAACTGAATAATGACGTAATCAGAGAGGAGCTGAGCCATTAACTCAGTAGATCCAGCCCTTTGTGGACGGGTCGGAGGGACAGCCGAGAATACTCCTCTCTGGATTGGTCCACAGCTTATCGCTCCCATACCCAGGGAGAAAGAAGGGGAAAAGACTCGAGCAAAAGCCAATGAGGGCAAAATAACTCAATAGCTGTTCGCCTTCATTTCAAATGACTGGACTACTGGAAAAGTAAAAGACTTATTTAACACCGAACAGACTTGTATGCTATTTATGTAGAACATGCAGAGCCCACCCATGACCAAACATACAGCATTCAAACTGCTCCAATCATAATTTACAATTTCGTTGCTTGGCAGACGCTTTTATCCAAAGTGACTTACACAGCTCCCAATTTCTATATTCATCCACTTATAAAGCTGGATATTTTACTGAAGCAATTTAGGGTAAGTACCTTGCTCAAGGATACAACAGCTGGGGTGGGAGCTGTCGGTTACAGGACTGCCAACCACTACACCACCAGCTGCACAATATTTTATGGATGAGTATGTAAAGTAAATTTTAATAATAGACAATACATTTAGATTAAATATTATTTTTATTTTTTTTAAAGCTTTACAACACAAACTTTTTCAAACAAAATGTAACTACTACTGGAAACCGGAAATTTCATTTAGCAGGGAGGACGTGGGCTGTAATGCCCTATTATGGAAATATTTTATTTAAAAGAAGAAAAAAATTTAAAAACACACTATTGCAGTAGCTGTAACAGAATGTGACACGTAAAAATCGTCTTTCACCCCCATGCCAAATTAAAGCCGATAAGGCGTTTCTGTCCCACCACCAGATTAAAACAGAAAAAAAAGGAGTTTACTCATTAGAGATAAAGTAAGTAAACAATAGGAGGAGGAGGTAATGTCCCAAGTGAGGGGACTGTGAGGGGAAATGAACATTATCCTCTCCTATCGTACATCTCTATTGCAAAGCTCGTAGACTGGCTGAAACTGCTGCAAATCAACAACTGAAAACTTTTCAGCACTGAGAAATATATTCAGTCATCCCAGCAGTTGGCCTTTATTACAGTAGCTGTAGGAGAGAATTTGACAGGACCTGTCTCTCATTCCACCTTCCAAGGGAAAAAACTAAACAAAACAACAACAAAAAAAGGGGGGGTAACTAATAAATAAATGAATAAAAATAAACATTTCAAAGACCATACCACATTCAAGACATAACCTAACCACACCTTACTGCTGAATGGAGATGCATACTGTCAAACAAACCTCCTGTCTAACCGGCTAGCCAATATAGTACATACACACAAAATATGTATGCTAATTGATGATAACCATTAGCTAGCTTAATATTAATAATAATTATAATGTCTTGCATTTTAACCCAATTGTTTTTGTTAAGATATAATATTTAGGGGGCCAAACAATACTATGTACAGACACCCTATTGTATTTGTGCAGGGTTTTTAGAATTTTTATTCCTCTAATTTTGACAAAAGTCCAAAATACCCTGAAAAACCTGACATATGAATACGGCGTTAACATGGTGGCACTAAGGATAACAATTGAATATGAAAATTGTGAAAGAATAGAACTTTCACACCTACACTGTTTGAGCATCAAGGGATCTTTGGCTGGAATTTAGCTATGCTGGTATGCATTAACTGAACTAAAACACTAAAACGAACCAACTAAAACAAGTGTGCTATTTTCATTAGTGACTAGCCAACTAATCTCAACTTCATGTATTTTACCTGATTTAATGCATCTCGGAATTTGATGTGACTTTCACAGTCAAAGCAATATTAGCATAATAGTCCGGCTAAATCTCGACAAATATACAAGTATATCTTTCTGACAATTTCAAGGTGGAATTTTCTTGAAGGTAGTAATTAATTTTAATTAATCGGCTATTTTGATTATGCCTACTACGTGTATTATTTCTAGCTGCCAGCCACCTTACGATCTGTAGATCGTATTAAAAATGAATGGCTAAACATGTAGATGGGTAACATCAAGGCAGCTAAGTGTTATACACTGCACACATTTCACTGAAGATTCCTTCATGAATTTTCTGTTGAGTAGGACAGTATTTGGGCGATTTCATTTTTATTTAAATACTTTAAAATATTGATTTAATTGTACTTATTTTCAAACAGTTATGAAAAGAACAGACTACCGTCGCAATAAAAATAAATAAGAACTAAAAAAAAAAAACGGAACTGTCCCAGGGAGATTTACAAGATCTGTATTTTAAAAAAATTAAGTAACTTGCTCCGGTTTTAGTCAACGCATCTCTCCAAAAAGTAAACAAGGGAAACAGGACAATTCTGGCTAGTGAAGCCACACAAACACAACGTGACATTTTAAAACTTTTTTTGTCACTATCCATCATCAACCACCACCTCCTCAAACCGAATACTCAGTTCCCTAGGTAATGGCTGTTGTACACGCAAAACGTTACTTGGGCGATAACTATACCACCCCACCCGGCTTTGAACACATGAGCATTGTTGTGAAACAAAGCGCTCAGGAACCACAGCTGCGCCCCATGGAGCACTGTGCCTTCAGTGTCTTTGTTTCAACACAGCGGTAAGGAAAACACTGCAGCACACGGGTTACAGGGGCAGTAGGGAGACCCCACGGGTGCACAGTCGATCCGTAATAACAACAAGTATAAATAACAAGTATTTAACAATTAAGATGCAATAAAATCGGTCAGCACAAAATATTAAACAACTTAAATGATTATTATATTTAAACTGGTGGGGCAGTGCCCCAACGCACTCTATACACCGACTACGCCTGATTACACATCAGTGAAGACGATCAAGAGAAGATCAAAGGTCAACCCCCCCCCCCCCCATAATACTTTAGGAGCTCCAGTTTTCACTATAAACACCTTTACTAATAGATATATTTAAAGCAGAAAGAGCTCATGATATTGGTAGTAAATGGGAAAAAAACATTCAAACATGGCTAAACATTTGCAAATGGCTAAACATTTGCAAATATAGCCCAATGGTCAAGAAGACAAAGACTGCAAACTGAATAAAAAAGTTTTAGATTGGACACATAGAGAGGGACACACTAGATTAGCCTCAATCTTGATCATTTGAATTAGAATGAATAAATACCATCATGTTCATTTGGCATCAGTTTCGCCCTAAAAAGTTCACTTGTTCAGTGTTCCTAAGTGTGAAGAGTTCAGTTAATCATTTTGTGTCAAACAGCTTCTGGAGCTGGTGATATAAATAGGTTTATGGGGGTGTGGTGAAACAAATCAAGCTTGCCGTTCCGATTTGCGTGAAAACCAGCCAACTGAAATGCGAAACACTGGCGCCAGAAATGTAAAACGTCCTCATGAGGTCAGCTCGTAAATGAGAATGAGAAGGTAGGAATCAAACGGGACAATACATGACATAATGGCTGCCTGTGTCGCTGAAGATGGGTGGGGGTGAAGCCTTTAGGCAGACATGAAAGCGCCAGTCAGCCTTGTAGTTCAACACGGTTGCGTGAGAACATAACAACTTCGCATTTTGCCCAAATGCCAAACACTGTCAGCCAGAGTGCAAGCTCCAACCCAACTCACAGCAAGCTACTAAATGTCACACACAAACAAACTCCCTCCCACTCTAACCTACGGACCACAGAGGCCTAACAAATAAACCCACATCTGAATCGTACACAGAACCTGTCTTCTCCTCCATCATCTGTTCCTGCGCTCTGCTGTTGACCTCTGCCTGTCTCGTTCTCCCTCCGAATCACTCTAGCAAACAGTCTGAATACTTTTCCTATTGTTGCATTTGTGTATTGAATACTGGCGCCAAACCAAATTTCTGTATACCACTTGATCTTTTAAAAATGAAAATCGCGAACTACAAACAAACAAACATTGTGTTTGCGCAACACCACCAGCGGTATGAAGGATAACACACATTACCTTTTTACCCAAGATGTTTCTACTGAATAACGGCCATCCCAATGAGTTAAAAGTAGAGGAGCACGTATTAAGCTTAAGACATGTGTGGACTGACTAAAATCATTTAAAATATAGCCAAATTCCAATAGCAGTTCTACTTTTACAAGAAACCAAATTTTCTTAGAGGTTATCACAATAACAAATTTCAAACAGCTCTGAATTCTGTCGGCTTTTGAATCGCAATGATTTCTGAAGAAAGAAAGTGCTTTGGTAATCCCTGTCATTTACAAACCAGGAAAGAAGGTGGCCCTCATTCAAAGACAGGTTTTGATTAAAGCATTATAGCTTGCTAAATCGCACACAAAAGCAGCCTTTGCACAGGTATTTAGGTATTAAGAGA
This sequence comes from Hiodon tergisus, assembly GCA_025775045.1. Classification (NCBI taxonomy): domain Eukaryota; kingdom Metazoa; phylum Chordata; class Actinopteri; order Hiodontiformes; family Hiodontidae; genus Hiodon; species Hiodon tergisus. Next base: position 37,565 of record JAOVYW010073270.1, read on the forward strand.
AAATACTTTTAATCTCAACAACAAACAAGGAGCTTAAGAGTTAGTAAAGCACGCAAAAGAGGAATAACTTGCTTTAACTGTCTAATTTCAGAGGAAAAAGCATGGAAATATCGCCAAAGCACTCAAATGTAATCATCTCAAGAACGTATAGTTAAAAATGGTATTTTATAGGATAATGCAGATAAATAAATAAAAAAAACCTTATTTTTTTAAGCCACAAATAATTAAGCTTTTATATAATATTGTCATTTCACTAACACTATAACTGTAAAAGACTGATGTGGCTGTTCTGAGAACCGGATCACAAATGAACTACCAGTTTGCACCGCTGCGACATCACAAGTGAAGCTGAACATTGGTTACTGTAAGTGTGCATTGGGCTTTGATGTGGTGGCTTTTACCCCTACTATGCCAACTTGCCTTACATGGCTCGGCCTCTCGCAAACAACCTAGAGCAGGCAGGGGTTGGTGACACAGGAGGTTAGGTCAAACCACGCTTCATTTTGTTTTCACGGACGCCTCTAAACGAAACGCTTGCCTCTCCCTCCACTCAGCCTCTGCTAATGTCACATGCACTTTCGGGAGACATTTTATGTCAATAAACAATGGAATGCCTGTGCCAGAACTGCAGAAATAGCAAAAATGTGTAATTAACTAGAACTACGTTTAAAAAAATAAAAATAAAAAATAAATGGAGAAAGCCAAATCAATTTATTACAGTGTACAGGGAACTAAAAGTCTGATCCTAAAAGATAAAGGATATTTTATGTGATTCATTGCAGACTTAATTTTATGTTGCTAATCCCTAAGTGAAATCTTACTGCTGCTGCATAGTGAGCAAAACATGGGGGCTTGAATATGAATGGAGTGCCCCTGCCTCTTTTGAGAGAGAGAGAAAAAAACCACATTTCAATCCTGATGTCTCACTCAAGCTAAACTGGTTGAATCCCAGGCCACTGTGGTTCAATACACAGCAGTATCAGAAATGTTTACAAGCCCGATCGTAAAAAGTTGGTCTTATGTTCATCTTGGTAAACTTTGTGAAAGCACAAAAAAGACAAGATATATTTTGAGATAAAAACCTAACCTAATTAACCTCTTGAGAGGCGTACACAGGTTAATCGTTCCATTGGACGGTACGCAGTCCTGGCAAACTCTTTCTAATGAGTGAGATCACCCACTGCGGGGAGAAAGGCAAGATTCAGCAATCGTCTAGCACTCCTGGAGGACCGAAAATAAAAATAACTTTACATATGCTTGACCCTTTACAAACCTGGGAATAACTCGTTACCCCATCACATGGTACCTTTAAATGGGGCCCGCACATTCCTTCTAGGATTTCAGATGCGGTAACTAGAGATGAACCATATAACCACACAGAACTTCAAAGAGGGAGTTTGTTCTGTCATTTAGGATAATGGGCAGAAGCACAGCTATTTATTTTTTATTTTTTATTCTTCCTTCCCATGCTACGTTTGCTCGAAACAACACATTTGAAGAAAAATCCTAATCATTCAGAACACATTAGTCAAGTACTCAATTGTATGGGTAGAACTCAATAGGCCATGTCCTCTGTTAGTTCCATTAGGTCAGCGAATACTTGAATAAAAAATAATCCAAATAATTGGAATCAGTCTGGGATTTGATTATTGACTTCTCTGACCTCAGAAAAACTATTTTTAGTCACCGAGTTAACTACATTAACATTGTTAACACTTCTGTTCACTGCTAAACAAAGTATTTGCTTGTGGTTCTATCAATCACAATAAACAAGTACAGGGGAGTACAGTGAAGTGCTTAATGCTTTGCAAAGACTTGTTAACATTATGCTGTGGTTTCGAATAACAGGTTGAACAACACATTTGATCCAATGAGCAAGGCACTTTACATAACCAGCCCTGAAATGTAAATATCCTGCTGCGTAAAAGGGGACCAAAGTACTCAAAATTTAATAATTGTATACCTGATTTTATCATTAAAAAAATAAAATAAATGAACACATTATTAAATATATGATTTGCTTAATATATGAAGAGTAGCTTTTTATTTAAAAAATTTTTTTAAATATATATATATATATATATTGTTACCATTTTTAATTTCCGAATGGGAAAATGCTTTGTCGCATTTCCAGATTTAATTGCCTTTTCATTTAATGGCCACTCTTTCCCCATATATGTCAATCAGCACAGATGGATGGTCTAAAGCCACTGACCAGCTAAGACTTAAAGATGCTGTCGCAGGTTATTGTTAGCTAGCCCACACAGCCACGGCCCAGTGACGTTGGTAATTCCCCAAGTTTCAATGATAACCTAGCTAGCTACAGAATACATGTCTCAAAACCGTAAAAGGTTTGATTTAAGTTTTTATAAGAAGCCAAAATGGTATCCAACAATATGTTACCATACCAAGTTTACAGTATTTATATTAAGTTTAACTTCTGTGGTATTAACCTTCTGTTTTCAAATTTTTTTGAAAAAATTGTCTCAATATCTAGTTTTATACACTCTTGTATCCAATATCAGGCAATTGGGCACTTGATATTGATTGTACTTCTAAGTGCATCTGATTTGTTTTTCAGAGGCTTGCATCTTGTGACAGTTTTTTAATCTAATTTTTCTTGCCCCCTCTCCGGCACCGGTATTTTCTTGGTACAGAAAGTGGAAACAATCACATCAGAAACCCAGGGACACGTAGAACACAGGCCAAAACTGAATCACAATACTTACTTGGTTAAAAACAAAATCATATATTAAATTTATATTACTATATATATTATAATTTAGTCCTCCATAATCCATGCCAGTCTAATTTAAGCATAGAATAATTTAAAATGAAAGAAAAAAGTCTATTTAAGGTAAGGGTTACAGAACCCTTAAATAGAACATATGCTAACTTAAACCAGTAATGTGTACATTAAATCCATTATGAAATGCATATCTGTGCGCACAGAAAATTAATCCCTATGAGGTCAGCTCAAGCCTTGATTCTGAAACAAATGCACCATGGAGTTATTGAACTATCAAAATGTAGTCCCGTAAGGAATGGCAGCTGCTGTGTGTATTCAATCGGAAGGTAAGCTCGTAATGTCATGCTAAGAAGAAAAATCAATTAATCAATTAATTATCCAATTATCCTTTTATTTTCATCTGACCGACCAATACCTGTATAATTTACTTAACCCACAGAAAATAGCATATTTATTTTTCATTCTTTTTTTAGAGGGGAAAAAATAAAAAATAAAGAAGCAGGAAGGAAAATTTTAAAAGGCACAATTCAATTAATTGAATTTGTAATGAATATTGAGTCTGAAACTGGGAAAGTGATATACTTTTAAGAGAGAGAGCCCATAAAAGATTTCTGCACATGGACGATGACTGTGACCTGCATTTTTTAAATTTAATACAGTAACATGGAGTTCACAATTAGTATGTCATCGATAACATTCAACAAAGCAAGTTCTATAAGGAAATTATTTTGTGAACAAGATACATACAGTTCATAAAAATTTTAGTTACAACCTTTCCAATAATATCCAATATTCATTAGCTTAATAACAACAAAACTGGTTTTCACAACTTAAAGGTCATCTGCTAATTTTAAAGTAATCTAATCGCAATTCAAATCAGCTTTTCCTGGCAATCACTGTGAAGACAGGAGAGCTTTGTGGTGAGAACTGAAACCTCTCTCAACTGGAACACTCGGTAGTTTTAAGAGATAAACTCATTACTAAATTGATGGCCAACAGGCCTATAGTTTTTTCAGCATGCAAACGTTTTTATTCCCCCTGTAAAACGCAAAGCGTAAAACTCTGCATTAATGTCTTTACGTTTTTATTTGTTACTCTTTAAACCTTACAGGAAAGACAGCCCTTAATGATTAAACAGTTAATACGGTTAATCTTTAACATCCATAGTTCGAGTGTGACCAGTGGTGGTGCACAATTGGCAGTGTGTCACCCAGGCTGGAGTAGGTTAAATCAGCATGCCTTCTTTTGGGTCATTGCCAACGCGCTCCTCCTACCAGGTTAGCAAGCGGCTGAAGGCTCACGTCACTGACAAGAGAGAAGCGTCTCTCCTCTAATTGGTGCAGACCCTCTCGTGTGCACTGTGTAGCCTGCAGTCCAGAAAAGAGACCGGTGGTTTGAAGGTGTCTAGGATTGGAGGAGCCTAATTGCGCTTCCTCACACTCCCAGCGAGGAGAGGAGATGCATTCGTACAATTGCTGCATTACGTACAACTCCGTAAATTGGGTGGGAGAAATTTTTTTTTTTTTAAACTGGCAACTCCAAGTTTATTTAAAAATAAAGAAATTAAATTAAATTAGATAACACTCTTGCTTATGCATACGAGTGTATAACAGATTACCTTGAGTGTGAGGAGTGGCATTTCTTGACACCCTTTCCAGTTGCTGTGTATCCAGCAGAATATTCAGCACTCTTCTGTGTGGTTTCTGTCAATTCAACCGACCAAACACAAGCCCAGGAAACCTAGGACTGGTAACGATTGTCGTTTTAAAAGTATTTTAACAGCATTACTAGCAGCTAAATTTCAAAATGCACAAAGTCATAACATAAATAGAATTATAAACTATAAAACTCATTACCTAAGGTTTTTGCAGTCTAAATTTTGTGTAGTATTTTTTTTTTTTTTAAATGGTACATTGTCTCGACGTAGGACATAAATACATGGAGTAGGCCATATAATATAGAGGAACCTTTGCCAACCAAAATTACTTCAGGCTAAGCAGCATATACAAGTGCATGTTTTAGGGAATCGTTTAAAGATCACTGAAATTAAGCTATGGTTTAGTGTTAACCTAGCCTTTTAGAATATCACAGGATTATATTATTATAAGATTCATTTATATTAATTTGCCATAGGTGAAACATATCAAGGATATAATTTATAATCAGTCTGTTGACAGTTTATTGTAGTTCTAATACAAACTAAAACAAATAATATTTGATGATTAATGCTTCAGGGGGAAAAAATAACCCAATTATTTCAAGTAGAACATATTTTTTTCTTCCCTTTTTAAAATAAGTATCTGCAAATAAATAAGCCACTTCCCTCATATTCCAGTGGGCTTGACTTAACAAAAGTCAGACTGCTCTGACATCCTATGATGTGGACAGCCAGAATATCACAGTACAGAGATCACGTTGATTCAATTGCAAATCACTAATGCCCAATTTGCAGCCTGCAAGAAATCATTGTGATCACTGCTGTTGATTAAAAATCATACTTAATATGCAAAACCATTAAGATGTTATTAAAAACATTAACCATGTTTCCATTGTTTAGGGAATGTACAGTTCAGAATAACGAATATATAATGTTCTGTAAGGGCCAAATATTTTTATACCTGAAGGTTTAGCATGCTCTTTGAGATGTGGCTTCCCCCCCCCCAAACAAACGTCTAAATGGCTAGACTTTGTTGGAATAGGAAACATGACCTAGTTCTATGTAGAGGCAAAAGTTCCTGTGAAGATAAGCCAAAGTAGCAAAGTATCTGAATAAATGAAGATTTCTTCGCATTTATTGCACATTTTTAATGTACCAATAACCCTACGCAAGCCTAGTAAGGTAAAAGCATTTTCTGTACTTCAAAATAGGAGGAAATAACAGGAAATTAGGACGCAACAGCTGCCGAGCACTAAACGCTTTAACTCAGGAAAATATAAAACAATGCCAAGTCACTGAGCTCCATACAGCCTGACCCATATAAGCAGATTATGGATACATTAAAGAGGACTGTTAAAAAAATGCCAATTCAGCAGGGAAAACTGTCATTTTTCTTTGTTGGATTTGATCTGGCCTCCCTTTTCCGTACAGTAATTTGGAAATACTTTGTTGTATCCTAAACAATTTAACCTTACCTTCGGAGAACAGTTTTGCACTGCATGTGACAAACATCGCAAAAATGGCAGACGTACAGGGCAAATATCTAGATGTACTGAACAGCTAAACTTTCCTTCCAGCATTTATCTGGGGATAAACTGAAATTCCTGCTGTGAAGATGCCTTCACATTTTTATGCTTCGTTTTTAATGCTAATACCATCATTGCTTTGATGTTTATTTTGCTGGCCTTCTTAATCTCAGCAAAACTTAATCAATAAAAATGTTCCCTAGAAAATCCACAGTGCAGTTGAATGAAAGTCAGTGTTGTATTAGCAGCGCACGCACAAACACACACACACTCTATTCAACTTTAGCCTAATCTGTAGATTGACGAGATATTAGTTAAGACCAAGAAAGCAGATGCAGTTTTCTTCATTTCTTCAAACTTATCCATCGAAGGATGGTAAAGTTTTACACTGAAAAAAGTTTCAGGGTTAGATGTTTGGGTCTCTGTGTGTGGAGTTTACACACAATGGAAAAATAGTTACATGTCCTGCACCTGTATGACCGTGACAATTTAGATAACGAGGGAAAGTGAAGGTTAATAATCGATTTAGCAAATATTACCCATTTCTGTTTTGTTATAATATAATAAGTAGTTATTCATCATATGTTCCCAGCAAGTTTCTGGGAAATATAAACTTCTGGATATACAGGTAACATTGAGGAAAATGGTAATGATTGTCTAATCTCGCCATTAATGGTATAAGTACAGTATAATACAGACAAATGAAAGTTTTAGCAGTCTCCACATTTCTTACCTGATGAAATTAGCAGGGAAAGTTGAGGAACCAGAGAAGGTTTCGTTTCCCCTTTGTAACCCATTGGAGTCCCCATAACCTTGCCCCCTGCTCCAGGCCTCTCCAGTAGAGGCCAACTGGGGGTACAGGTTGTACACTGGCTTCTGATCTTGCTGTTGCACACTGACTGCAGTCGAAGCATTAATTCCAAAGTGGTAGCTTTGTCCACCTGAGGTACTGACACCGCAGATTGAAATGGGGGAGTCACTCATCTGGCAGAAGCTCCTGGGTTCATTCTCCTGCTTGATCACCCCAGGGGTGCACAGCTGGATATAGGAATCTTTTTCCATTTTAACCATGGCTGGGGGGGTGCTGGGATCCTGCGTCTGTTTACCTGCACCGTTTATGGGTGTACAGTTGTTGTCATTCCCATTTCTGCTACCACTGCCAGAGACCATCGGCTTGGTTTCCTTCACCATGCTTATGTCTCCGAGGAGAGAATCGTCCCCCGCTAGGGATGAAAGGAATGCAGTCTCATCCCCTACATAGAACTCATTTAGATCTGATGGGGAACCAGTCAGATCAAAATCCTGTAAGAGGTCAAGGGTATTGTCATTGAACAGCTTCTGGCTGACATCTGAGTCCTTCCCAATCTGTGCATAGGGCTCCTGCTCCAAGTCCATGCCCTCCCTTTCCATGGGCGAGAAGTCCTCTGTTTTTAAAGGGAAGAGATCGGGATCTGCTCCGCCAATGAGAGAGTCAATAGACGTGGTGGAGCGGTTTAAGTCTGCGATGCTAGCTTCCAGACGGGAGAAATTTTCCTCCAGAGTGAAATCGCCTGGTGGCCGTGATTGCAGCTGCATCTTCTGGTCATTCCCCATTGCCTTAGCATCTGAATCCTCCACATAAAGTCCCATGGAGGCTGAAACTGCCGTGGTTAGCTCCTCCTGCGGGGTGTCGCTGCCCAGTCCGTTGGAGACGTCTCCAGTGACTGCCTGAATCCTGTGGTCGGGCTGAGGTCCTACCGAGGCAGCCGACATGGTCCCACTGCGAAAAGCCCCTTCCTCTCCTTTTTCACTGTAATCCGCATAAGCCAAGCCATCCTCTCCATTATTACTGCATTTCAGTCCTCCTTGATCCATTTCTCATTCCTGTGATTCACAGACAACAGAAAAACTGGATTAAAATGGAGGCTTCGCGCAACTCTTTCAAACAGGACATATTAGGCCGGTAAATCCAAATATCCTTGTTTGCCTTCACCAACGGACGGTTGCTCATCTATACCCACAAATGTACTACTGGAATAACAATAACGATTTTGTGTTTGGGATGGCTCAAGAATAGCAATACAATGGGGGCAAATACATTCTGGCGCCTATGCAGCCAACTTAACCACTCAGAACCAATGAAGCAGTCGGTTGCATAGTGGCCAAGGTATTGATGTGGAACCAGCAAGATATGGGTTAAAATCCAAAGAGGATAATTACGGTTGCAGCCTTGATCACTGTACTGTAAGATTACATACTTGAGGAAATATTGAGTTACACAGACAAAAAAAAAATAAATCTATAAACTATTCATGTTGCACAGGGCAAAATAAAAATCTAATTATCAAAGGGTTAAACAAGCTTCCGGTCACATTTTCTCAAAAGACAAAAACTGAGATTTTAAGTACTCTCAATACAAAAAAATATCAATTGCTTTTGGGTTTTTCACGCTAAGAACAAAAAGCTAATGTAATTTTTAAATTGTTAATTACAAAGCCTCACACATACATTGCATGCAGAGACAACAGCTAAAGGATTAAATATTTGTAATTAAAGAAAGAAGACTTTATGAAGTAAAAATTGCTTATTTGAATTATCAGACTGCATGCAAGTTGCATGTAGTAAAGTTTAACGTGTCATAAAAGGTTTGCAAATATTTATGTTCAACAGACCAAAACGAATCAATATTGAAGACTTGCAAAATAAAATATAGAAGAGATTATAGGAAAATAAGTATTTCCACCTTTACTTTTAACTAGCCAATAATTTATTTGAATTACATTCACTACAATAACATTTACATTACATAAAAGATACAGTGCCAGAACTTGCTACATTCAACAAGCCCGTTCAATGCTGCAGATTAAAGGTAATTAAGCATTTTCTGCCAGCAGAGCATTATCATAATCGTGGCAAAATCTAAATATCACACAACAGTCTTAAAACCACCGTAAAACGAACTGCCTAATAGCATTTTAGCGACTCAGTTAGCTGTGTCCGTGGAAGGCAGTCGTCTACAGGCACAGTATTTAAAACGTAGTAGGAGACTCGACACATTGTTTAATAATAACCTGAGTAAGAAATTATAATTTTTTTACTTTAAAAAAAAATATTACCCAGTTTCCCAGGAAAAATATTTCTAAATACAATATTAAAAATACATTTCCACTGAGGTGCATCCGTAGCGCAGCGGGAAAGAAAAAAACTTTTTCTAAAGGGGGATTATTAGTAGTATATTTATGCTCATGGACACACAAACCATCACAACGCTTCGATTAAAAATGAATTAACTAGTTTCACTCAATCCGGCTAATCGTCTATGTATTAATGTCAAATATATCAATCTGGCCAGAATAAAATGTCCATGGCGTATTACTACTATTGATAGAAACATCAACAAGTCCATTTGGCAGACGCCCTTGTCGAAGCGATTAAAGCACAGTAAGCAGCTAGCATTGACCCATACGTTAACGCGCAAACAGTATAAAAGTACAAAACACACTTAGGGTGACAGGTTTCGGAGTCAAATTATTAACACCGTAACCTCTACTGGTTACGTAAATGAATGCACTTTCTAAAATTTACTAGTCCATTAAGTTTTTACCTTTTAAACTGCAAGGAGCAATCTAGCAAGCTGGATACACCCAGAAGTCTTAATACCGCTCAAACTCAGTCGAAGAACGCAGACATGTCGATCTTGAAGTGCAATTAATAATAATGTAGAAGTTGAGAAATATCTTTAGCCTACCGTTCAGACGAAAAGTTATTGGCGTGTGTCTGTGAATTTGACATTGTTTTAATAAAATGTCATCTCCCGAACGGTTAAACCTAAGACCAGCGCATTTTCTTTCAAGTCCTCAACCCCTATGGATAATCACTTCTTTTTTTCATAGCTTCGGACTTTAAGCACGATACCTCAGCTACGAATTAAATGCCATTCAAAATTAATTTAGAAAAAAACTATCTCGGCTTTACAGGAAAACAACCTCAAGTTAACCCGCCATGAAATGTACAAAATGGAGTTTACGGTAGCTAGCCAGCCTACTAGTACGTTCAACCCTGCGCCCGCCTTGTATATTATGCACCATGAAGCAGTGCTACCTGTTGGCGACTGCAGGCCACTGCATTTGACTTCCTTCTTTCCTGTAAATAAATAAAAAAAATTAAAATGCATGTTGCATGTTGACTGAACTGCCACAATATGGAAAACTCGAGTATAGAATTCTAGAATTCGACACAATGATAGCGATAAATACCCGGCCATAGATTTTGAGAAGACGCCGTTTAACTTTTATTCTTGCCCGTAACTCAAACTGCTAGCCTGCCAGCTAGATATAAATCGCCGCATGTATTTATTCTATGGGAATCAGAAGCTCAGCGACCCAAAATTATGCTGTTGTACATGAAAACGTAAAAAATATCGCACTAATGAATATGTAACATTGATATATAACACAACATGCACACAAAAAACATACCTGCTTTCAATCCTGAGAACTAGGGCATTATTAGTGTCAGTCACCAATAATTGTTGGAATTCTACAGTGGTTAATAGAATTCGTTCAGTTCGTCTGGTTGGGTAGAGCGCAGTTCCACTGTGTGCATGGTAAAATGATTTAATATAACGTTGATTTTTAACGGTTGCGATGGCATAGTTCGTAAGTATCCTGCTATATCATACTCCGATAACGTTATTTAGAACTTCACAGAGATCTGTCAGTTGGAGAGACAGCAGCCAAAAGAGTTGTCGAGACTGTGTTTTTTTTAAAAACCCAATTAACACAAAGCTTTAAACTCTTTCTCCGCCTCGTACCTAAACATTAATAACAGGCTTGTGCTATTTTCACTTTATTTTATACGTTTCCTCAAATGGTTTACGCCCCACTAAACTAGCTGGCTGGCAAATCCAAAAAACACGGCATCTAAGTTTATTGATGTACAATTTACTGTAATGCAAATTGCGTTAGTGTATGTGTGTGTGTGTGTGTGGGGGGGGGGGGATTGAGTAACTGGAACAAGTATCATACATATTAAGAGCAATTATATGGCGTTAGTCCTGAGTTTAAACGGATTACACGTAGATATGAAACATGCTAGCAAAAGGGGTGTCACTGGTTATTCACGTCAAATAACAGCTAGCTAGCTAACTCGCAACTGCTACGAAATAAAAAGGAAAAAACAGCGTATGCAATGCAAGTTCCATGAAAGGCGAACTTTGTATAGATAAATCCTTAGCGAATTAAGATCTAAAGCACTTCAGCACAGTGGTTACGTATGGCTTTTAGTCCTCAGAAAAATAAGTTTCAAAATAGACGTTGATAACAGGCGTCCAGGCTTTAATGACGCAGTACAGTCGGTAGGTCGAGAGACCGGGGGCACGCTGAATCGCAAATAAACGGGACACGTCTGGAAAAGGGAGTTGAATTCCACGGAAAAGACGATGTTGTCCTTGAAACATTCCACCACCGGAACGCCTCTTCAATCATTCGTCGTCTTCTGATATAGCGGGTTAGAAATATCTAAATGGATGCCATGAGAACGGAAAATAATAGAACATTTACAGCCCAGAGACTTTGAACTGCTGATTATGAACCCTAGCCAATGCTCCAGACTCAGACATGCGCAGATAGAGATTGTTAAATGTCAGCGATTGAGATGTCTGTGGTTATTTTCAAGTGTGAACGGCATCAATGACATCACAGTTATTAAGCATATCATTGTCTTGGTTTAATAAATAAAGCGCTTTATGTGTTCATAACAGCTTGTTTAAGTGAATTACGAACTTAGTATTAGATATTCTCTTACTGAAAGATAAAACATTTTGGTTAAACTGGTTGATACACCGACTGAAGATCAAGGAAAATAAAACTGACCGAATGGTAAGCAATGAGCCGTATGCCTATTTATTTTATGTTATTTTTTTACTTTTAAATGTTTTAATTTTACCTACCCGTTTGGTGTTTTGTCGAGTGGAATTACCCGATTGCATTATATTAAAATATTTCCAGCAAAACTTTTCATATATCGCGTAGTAAATCGCGAAATTAATGCTTTTATCAACCGGGTTAATCTTACTCGATGTGAATGAGAATTGAGTGATGAAGTTCGATGGGAGATAATGTCATACTAGTATCGGTTGAGACTTTTTTACACATGGCGCAATGTCAAGCTCATGGTGTATTAGAATTACACGGAGAAATGGCATGTAAAATAATGTCATTGACGGTAGTTAGCATATAGGGATATCATATAATTAATTATTAAACATTAAAAATACTTTGGAAGCATCTCATTCAATTTTAATTTTATTTTACACCATGCACATATTGGTTCAATTATATGTCGGTTGATTGTACATTTGGAACGACATTCTAATTCATTATTGTCAAATTGTGGTTGTTAATATAATATTAGTAATATTATTAGTATACTATTAATAATAATTAGTATAAGTATGATTATTATTATTATTATTATTATTATTATTATTATTATTATTGAACTGGTACCAAGATTATTGTACAGGTGTTTTATATATGCACTGCTCCACATATGAATGTGCCTAACCTCAATGATTGTAGTATTGTTTCAGTGCTTTTGCCATGTATATAGTAGAGTTATTACATTTATATATACAATACTTATTAACCATCAAAAGGCCTGTGATAAAGAGAACATCATACAATGAAAATATTGTTTGTGTTGTATTCTTTGAAACAATTGTAAAAGGGATGAAAATGAAAGAAGACACAAAATGTTCTATTATCGGTGCATGTGTAAGCCTGAACATCTCAAATATCCAATGAGAAATATCCAATAGACAGTAAGCACACTTCCTGTAAATTATTATTACGGTTCAGCCATGACTCTATAGTCCCTCCTTTAACCATTTTCTTTGGTTAAAAGGGTATGAGACAAGACAAGATGTCTGGTTTGGAGAATGTTGCAGACAACATTTTTTTTATTTCTCTGAAGAGCTTTAATATCGACAGGGTCTTCAGTCCTTCACATTGTTTCCCCCAGACCAGGGTTTTGCACCGACCCTTCCCCCCCCCTCAGACAAACAATGGGAATGTCCCATGTTCGGAGGTCACCAGCTGGGTGTCCCTACCAGCCATGCCCGCCCAAACACAGTGGATAGGTACCTGATATAGATGAATATCAGTCTGGGCGCTCTTGGACACGTAAACGTCTGAATATGCCTGAAGCATTACATGGCGACACAAAAGAGTGCATGGGGATGGGCGCTATAAAAACGACAGCTTCGCTTGGGGTGAGATTAGTTGGAATATTTGTGGATATTGCTGTCGGTTGGCACAGGTAGGTCTTGGGGGGGATGATTACCGAGACCGAGATGATAGGGACTGCCATGGGTAATTCAGATGCAGACCCAGATGAGTGCACCTCCATGTACCCTAAGGATGAGAGCCATGGAGCCACACCTGGGGTCGGAGGGCACGTCCATACAGGGCGTTGGTACACCAGAGGTGAGATCTATGGAGCCACACCTGGGGTCAGAGGGCACGTCCATACAGGGTGTTGGTACCCCAGAGGTGAGAGCTGTGGACTACTTCCGATGTTGGAATGCGCTTGGTATTGAGTGATATACCTGTCGTGGTGTAGTTTTTCTGGACTACCCACAGGAATTAAGATACAATTATGAATCACCTATTGTTTGCAATATGAGAGGTTCCCCATACCTCAACAGGGTTTTGCCACCATCAGCCGTGGAGAATTTTGGACCAAATAAAAGAAACATGGGTGGAGCGTCCAAGTCCCGGTTAGAGTGAATTACAGTATGTCATGGATTGTACTGGAGCTTCCTCTTGGGTACGGGACAATCAAACAAGCGTTGTTGGCCCAGGTAGACAGGGTCAAGCAGACTGTGCTTTACGTTAGCAGGTAGCTCACCCCCAGAGACGGCACTATCTGGCAAGAGTGCCTCGCCATCAAACGGTTTCCATAACCTGCATTAAAACTTCCAGGGTCGCGAGTTCGTCCTGGCTATCAACCACGTCCCTTCTAATGGTTCTACAAAACGAAGGACTCACAAACTCCCGGACAGCTTCAGTTAAGCCGTTTAGCTTGTAGCAGGGGACTGTCAGGGTCTGTCAGGCAAGCTAGGGCCAATGAGTAAAATTCCCTGTTGGCAACTGCAAATTAATTTGTGACTGCAAAGATATTTAAGATCTAAGGTCTTTTTCTTCAGTAGGTGCCAGGAGCTTGGGAGAGAGCCATAGAGAGAAGAGTGAGCATCTCGGAGGAAACCCAGTATAGAGTATGTATTGTATGTTTTTCAGTTCCTTCTTGTGGGACTTTTGTTATATTTGACTCTTCTTATCTTTCACTTCTTGCTTTAGTTTGATATTGATGTTTATTGTTTTCGCGGAAAACCCGTGAGGGGTAAACTTTGAAGATTTTAGTCGTTTTATTTTCGCTGGCATTTTTTCATTTTTGTTTAGCAATAAAGACGGTCTGCCAGACCAAATTTTTCCACTACCTCGCCTCACTCCCGAACCGTGCATGCACGGTGTGCTACACTAACAAAAAAGAGTCACAAGAGGAAACCAGCTGATGGAATACTGGGGGTGTAAACTTCCAAAAGACCACTTTGTGTTTAGTAGAACTAATCATATACCTTCTCCACACTATGTTGCTATAGCAGGAAGATGGACATAAGCCCTTAATTCTGAGATTATGTCCATCTTCCTGCTGATAATGCATCGAAGGATATGATTCGCTCGACAGTTTCATTAACCGTAATTTCTACTTCTGGCGAGACCCTTGCAAAAAAGCATAATTGAGAAGCATTTTCAGTCTTTGATTGAAAATAGGCCCACCGTAACAAATTTTGTAAAACAATTTTTTACTTCTGATTCCAGGTTTTTATGGAAGGAAGCTTTCAGAAAAAAATCTGGAAATCCACAATAACCTAATCTCTACAGGCTGCCGGATTGCCTTCAGCGCCTACAATTACCCAAAATACACTGAGAGATTCTTTCCAAAACGTGTGCAGTAGGGCGAGAAGTATGCATTGAGTGAGAATTTTTTGCCCCAACATGTTGTGGGCTCCTTAAGGTATTTATTATTTTTTATGTGATATGAAGAGCAGAGGTTCTCTCTTTCCTGATGGTGTGAGAACATTTTAGAGCTGGGGCCTGCATGGGCACAACACTACTGCTCTCTACGTTTTTAATAATTTGTTGTTCAACTAAGTCCTAAAACTCAGATCTAAGCTTGTTTTTATTTTATTTTAGAGAGAATCACATATGGTGTAATCATTCTGGAGTAAGCGGAGTTTGGAAGTTACTGAGGTCAGTAAAGTCTTTGCAGCTTTGTAAAGGAAGAGGGCCTTATTTGCTTCTGCGTTAAAGAATCCTCCTTCTCAAATAATTTGGAGGATAATTTCAGGTTTGCTGGCTTGCGGGAAGATCAGGAATCCTTGTGCTAGAGTGTCTACTGTGAGAGGGTCTTAATCTAGGTAAAGGCCCATCTGCAGATCTGTCAATGGCAGCTTTCAATAAAAGTAACAAAGCAGTCAGCAATCCTGGTGCCACAGTTCATTACTGATTACTTGTTCCGTCTATCTTCGGCCCTAGCAACTTATCTCTGCCTGTTTTCCAATCTTTCTGACTTTGTTTCTTTGTGAATCTGATATCTCTCTCTCTCTCTCTCTCTCTCTCTCTCTCTCTCACAAACACACACACATCAGTTTTATTATTAAATAAGTTGTTAAAGGCCACCTGCTGTGATTGCTATTAGGGAGCTAAAATTATGCAAATATTGATCATGCCTAAAGGAGAAAATGCATGCTCTGGGACTGCATTGTCGCGTTAACAAATAAAAGGGCTGTCTTCGCGTTGAGCAGCGTTCTCGGGGGGAAACGGAGACGAGGTGGACGTTGGCTCCCATGTAAACGGATTTATTAGGAGGCAGCAGACATGTCCTTGGCATGTGTATATCGAGTTAAGCAGGAGTGCTACTGACGAGAGGTAGGAGCACACGCACATCCCATGGGGCCTCCGGGTATTTCTCTCTGTCCCTCTCCACTACCACATGGAGTCAAATATAATGCGGGCGGGCGGGCTGGGGGGCTATTGCAATAAAATCCTTTTCTCCATCTGCCTCTGTCCATCCTGCTGTCCGCTGTCCTCCCCCACACTCTGGAACAGCTGCCCTTCTGTGCCAGCAATTGTGTCACTTGGCCGTATCTAAGTCTTAGCATGTCTGAGCCAGCTCCTAGAATCCCCCCTCTGAGCATTTTGATGAAATAAAAAAAATTGTAACAAAAGGAGTCATTATCAAAACTTTTTCCTGTGTGTCTATGTGCTGATTGCATACATTTCAACTCTCCAGGCAATGCATTGTGCTCAGGAGGAGGGTGGATCCCCTTGCAGGAATGTCAGGAACTCAGGGGACCCAAATAATGCATCTTTTAACTCACCCACAGTGATGTGACTATAGTTCTTTATACAATATAATTTGTAGTTTAGTTTGCCGATCGGGGAATTCCAACAACAGCTAAACAGCAGATGTCTTTTTTATTTTATTTTAACAAACAAGCATGTAAAGCAAACATTCAGGAAACTTCTGGAAATAAAAAATGGTGGATTCTCTCTCTCTCTCTCTCTCTCTCTCTCTCTCTCTCTCTTTCTCTCTCTCTCTCTCTCTCTCTCTCTCTCTCTCTCT